>VZQC01010439.1:1352884-1452682 GCA_009823505.1 Rhizomys pruinosus
TGCTGAAGCTGCTTTAATCATTTCTAGGGCTTTGCTCTGTGGCAGCTTTTTAGCATCCCTTAAGTAAACAAAAATATCATCGCAAATAGAGTAGATCTTGACTTCCTCTTTTTCCATTAGTACTCCTTAATTTCCTTTTCTTGGCTGTTGCTCTACAATGTTTTCAAGCACTATATTGAAGAGGAGTGCTGACAGGGGCAGCCTTGCCAGATCCTACCTTAAAGGGAATGTTTCTAGCACCAGCTAACTCACCTGCCTGGAATACTGTCAGCAGAGGCAGCCATATGCCTGTATATCCCAAATCTAATTGGCTATGGCTCTCTCCTTGGGAGGATAACCCATGGCTGATGCCACAAGCTTACATTTCTAAAGGTTAGGAGACGTTATAAGCCACAGTAAGACTCTTCATATTTAACAGAAAATGTAATTCATGGATTAACATATCATCCAAATCTATGTGTCTCTACCAAGTAACCTACCATAACTATTAGTGCTGTTTAAAAACCTATATATTCATTGCTTGTGCTTCATTAGTTAGGATCAAAAAGGTTATTCCTGGACAAACTGTCAGCCCATGAAAGGAAAAACAGCCGAATTGACCAGAGTCCAGACAACAGCTCCAGAGAGAGTGGACTGTTGTTGCTTCTCATCCACCCTGTGCCTCTTTTTCTAAGCCTAGGGACAATCTGGGAAGAGGGGGCATGGTTAGAATTTAAGGGCTGCGATTGGGGTGAATGTGATGAAAACAGCAGCAATGTAGTCTGGACACTCATTTGATCAACTTGATTGAACTACAACCCCTCACCCCCGCTGGACGTTGGGGCTGTGGGGTTTGGGCACAACAGCCTGCAGATTGGTTTTGCATGAAGGATGCTTGTACTAAAAATAAAAAAAAAAAAAATTAAAAAAGAAAAAAAAAACTGAGAGAAAGATGCAGGACAGTTATGGCAGAATGCATGATCTGGGATGGGGTGGGGTGGGGGTGGGGGGAAGGGAAAGGGAAATGTGCCTGAAACTGATTGGAAAATGATGTAGAAATGCACAAAGCTCAATAAAAAATTTTTTAAGGAAAAAAAAATAAAGGGAATGTTTCTGTCGTTTCCCCATTTAGAATGATAATGGCTGTGGGTTTCCTTTGATTACATTGCGGAATGATCCCTCCAACCCAATTCCTTATAGGACTTTAAGCATGAAGGGATGCTGGATTTTGTCAAAGGTTTTTTCAGCATCAGTTGAGATGATGGTGTGATTTTTGTCTTTCATTCCATTTATGTGTTTGATGATGCTTATTTGATTTTTCGTATGTTGAACCATTCCTGATCCCTAAATGAACCACTTGGATCATAGTGTAATTTTTTGATGTGTGCTTGTGTTTTGCATGTATGTTTGCAAGTATTTTGTTAGAATTTTGCATCTGTGTTCATTAGGGAGATGGGTCTTATTCTCCTTTTCAGTTGTATCTTTGCCTGGTTTTGGTAATATAGGTGATGCTGGCTTCATAGAAGGAATTTGGGAGATTTCCTCTGATTGTAGCCTTCTAAACAGTTTCAGTTAATAATGTTTGTAGATCTTTTTGAAATGTTTTATGAATTCTGCTGTGAAAACCATCTAGGCTGGGCTTTTTTAAGTTGGGAGTTTCTTATTACATCTTCAATTCTTCATGTATTATGGGTCTACTGTGTCGATCTCTTCTTGGTTGAGCTTTGGTTGTTTCCAGGATTTCAGATATCTCATCATTTCTTCTAAGTTTTCAAAATTGGTAGAATATAGGTTTTTTTGAGTATTTCCATGTGATTTTTCTGGATCTTTCCTTGTCCGTTTGTGATATTTCCCTTTTCATCATCGGTTGTATTGATTTGGAGTTGTTCCTTCTTTCTTTTGGTTAACTGGGCTAGAGTCTGCCTATCTTGTTTTTCTTTTCAAGAACCAACTTTTGGCTTCATTGATTTTTTTTTTATTGCTTTCTTTGTTTCAATTTCTTGATTTCTGCTCTGATTTTGTTATTTCTTCCTGTCTGTTGCATTTAGGGTTCATCTGTTGTTGCCTCTCAAGTGCTTTTAGCTGCAGTGTTAGATCCTTCGACTTGTGCTCTTTCTGTTTTTTCTAATGTAGGCACCAGGCTATAAACTTCCCCTTAGGATGCTTTTAAGGTATCCCATAGGTTTTGTTTTCGTATTGTCATTGTCATCGTCATTCAGTCCAGGAATGCTTTTATTTCTTTCTTTATCTTTCTTGACCCATTCATTATTGAACAGTGTGTTGTTTAGTGTCCACTGTGTTCTTGTAGGCAGTACAGCTTTATCTTAGTGTTGGTGTTGTTGAGCTTTTATTGCACTGTGTGGCTGATAGAATGCATGGAATTATTTCAGTCTTTTTGTATTTGTTGAGGTTTCTTTTGTGTACAGTATGTGGTCGATTTTGGAGAATGTTCCTTGGGTGTGCTGAAGTCCAGAAAGTGTATTCTCTGGGTTAGGGTGGACTATTTGGTAGGGTTATGAGCTGGGTTCCTTTGGTGATTCATATCATTCAGTTCAGATGTCTCTCGTTTATTCTTTGTCCTGTTTGACCCTATCCAAAAGACTCAGGGAGGTATTGAAGTCCCCTACTATTAGTTGCACTGGGTTAGTGGGTGACTTTGGGTCTGGAGAATTGTCTTTATATTGTTTGGTGCACCAGGTTTGGGGCCGATATATATCATAATTGTGAAATATTTCTTGGTGAAATTTCCTTGATAAAAATGTAATGGCCCCTTTGTCTCTACTGATGTTCTGTTTATTTTGAAGTCTATTTTGTCTGATATTAAAATAGCAACTACCTGCTTTCTTTTTGGTAACCATTGGCTTGGTTATTTGTTTTTCATTGCCTCTTACTTTAAGGTGGTGCTAGCATAATGTTTTTAAGGTCCATTCAAGTTGTAGTATGCATCAGAACATGATTCCTTCTAAAAGCTAATAAATATCCAATTTGTATAAATAAGCCATGTTTTATTTGTCCATAGACCCATCAGTGCAGACCTGCATGGTGTCTACATTGCAGTTACTGTCTATAATCCTCCAGTAACTCTGACAGTGTGACATTAACTTATAAACCTTAAGTTCCCATTTTTGTTTCTTTGGTATCTGCACATATCCCAAAAGAAAACAGACAAGCAAACTATAAAATCTATCAGAAAGGTGGCAGTTCTTGGACTCTTCAGGTCGTTTTCAAGCCATTCTTAGCATTGGGTTAAAATGATTCCTCAAAAAGCAGTATATATAGAAAGGTGAAAAAAAAAACCAAGCATTATGTCAAAGTGAGGAAAAGTACAAATACACCCCCTAGTAGAAGTAAATCATCAATATCCTGTAACTGGAAATAATTTTCTGAGTACATAAAAACCAAATCTAATAATCCTAAATTTTAGAAACCAACCAGGCCCAAACAGAATAAAGAAAAAGAAATCAATATCAAATGATTAGGGCACTCGTCCATGAAGCTGGAGCATCTCTGAATAAATAAAGCACACAACTAAAGCAAAAACAAATGTTTTACTTTTTAAATATACGACTGACAAACAATCATAATTTATAAATAAAAAAGTGGATGTCCAATTTCCATGCAGACATATATCTATATATATATATATATATATATATATATATATACTAGTACTACCTTTAAATAGGGTAAAGCAAGTGTTTTCAGACAATTGAAACTTGAGAAAGACATTATCAATAAGTGTTCACTAGGGGATCACAAGGAGAAGGAAAAAAAGGAGAAACAACATGATCCCAGAAGAAAGATACAAGAAGGAAGAGGGAATTGTAACCAGTACAACATATCAAATGATGATATGTGTGTGTGTGCTGTGTGGAGTATCATTTTCTTTAGGAAACAATCAACAAGGACATATAATTTGAGGATGGAAAACAATAAGATGCAACTAAACTTTTGAATAATAAGATTTTGAATAAAAGTTATGTAAGATTTTGAATAAAAGTTATCAAGTCATAAAAAGCTGATTAGCATACAGGTTGTACAAACTAGCACTAGATATCCTAGTCAAACACCCATATTAAAATAACACCCATATTAAACTACCAGGTTGATTTCCCTAAGCTCAAGTCTCCTTCTAAGAGTGTACAGACTGTTGTCTAATTATAAGACCCTGTGAACATATTACATGTTATGGAAAAGATAAAATGAGGTAGAAAATGAATTTGAAGCCAGGTGTGTTAGTATAGAATAATAATAGAATAATAATACTAGCATGGGGGTGGAGTGAAGCAGGAGGGTCAATAATCTGTGGCCTGCTGGATTATATGAAACCCTGTCTTGAAAAGTGAAAAGGTGAATGAGAGAGAGAAAGAGAGAGAGAGAGAGAGAGAGAGAGAGAGAGAGAGAGAGGAGAATGTATGTATGTATACACATGTGTGTGAGTGTGAGTGTAGTCACATTAGGTCAATGAGTGATGTGTGAGGTGTCTTTCTGGATCATTCTCTACCTTTATTTTTTGAGACAAGGTCTCTCACTGACTCTGAAGTTTATTGATTTGGCTAGGCTGGCCGGCCAATGAGCTTCAAGAATTCATTGTTCTTCTCCCTTCTGCCACAAGGCTGGGATCATAGGTATGTGCCACCATGCCTGGATTTTCACATGGGTTCTGGGGATCCAAATTCAAGTCCTCATGCTTGAGTGCCAAGTACTTTAAGACAGCTATTGGCCAGGCATGGTGGCTCACGCCTTTAATCCTAGCACTTAGGAGGCAGAGGCAGGCGGATCTTTGTGAGTTCAAGGCCAGCCTGGTCTACAGAGCGA
This sequence comes from Rhizomys pruinosus, assembly GCA_009823505.1. Lineage (NCBI taxonomy): Eukaryota > Metazoa > Chordata > Mammalia > Rodentia > Spalacidae > Rhizomys > Rhizomys pruinosus. The sequence continues at coordinate 1,357,682 of VZQC01010439.1, forward strand.
GTTCCAGGACAGCTGGGCCTACAGGGAGACCCTGTCTCAAAAAGTCCAAAAAAAAAAAAAAAAAAAAAAAAAAAAAGACAGCTATCGGCCTAGCCCCAAATCAGCTAATCATAATATAGACGTAGTATACTGAATTACACATATGGGCAAAATGTAATCAGAATAAACATTAAATGTAGATGAGAAGAGACAGAAGAGCAAGGCAATATAAGAAAGGCTGTCCTTCTTTAAAGATAACAGTAGGATGCAGGTGGCTCTAGCAGCTGTAGAACCAAGTTAGTGGTAACTTGCTACAGGAGCAACAATAAACTCACAAACCAGGATAAAGATGTTATCAACTCCAAATCAGCGAAAGCAAAGGTATTCAGTCATACATGAAATAAATTAATTTGAAGAAAAATCATTAAAGGAGAGACAGAGATGGGCAGCAAAAGTGAGCAAACACTAAGAAGGTAGAGATAGTCCATATATGCAAAATCCATGCTTAATATTCATGGATATTCACAATTCATCATACTGCTAAAGCAAAATCGATATGTCCCCCCGGAAAATCTGATCATGAAACCAAAGGACAGAGATACATAAGTAACTAATCCTGGGATAAAATTGTGGGTTCCATAAGATATTTCTTGGGGACTAGTCTATTATTAAATCTATGTGCCAAAGACACTGAAAATGGATAAAGTCCAATCCATCTAAGGAAAATATTTTACCTAAAAGAAACTGAAAATTTGAGTTACTTGTAAATATTTACAAAATCCAAATAAGTGAATAAACATTTTCTGCAAATAAAACAGTTGGTCTAAGGCTGGCAAGGTAGCGTGGCAGGTAAGGGTGCTGACCTCCAAATCCCATGACATGAATTTGATTCCCAGAAATTACTTGATGGATGAAAGAAGAGAAGTAACTTCCCTTCTTTTTTGGTCTTTCGAGACAGGGTCCCCTGTGGCCCCAGCTGTTCTAGAACTCACTATGTAGACCAGGCTGGCCTTGAACTCACAGAGATCTACCTGCCTCCCCCTCCTGAGTGCTGCAATTAAATGTGTGTGCGTGTGCTACATGCCTGGCTGAGAAGTAACTTTCACAAGCTGTCCTCTGAAATCTATAGGAATGCCATGACATGTGAGTGCACACACACACACACACACACACACACACAAAGTAATGAAATGCCACTTGGGTATATGGGTTTAGAGACAAGTTACAGCAAAGATTTAAGGAGTATATAAATGTAAAAAAGCTACTATGATGTCTATCACACATTTTTAAAAAATATAAAAATTTACTTCCCAGTTATTTTTGTAAGGGTGGTAGAACCTTAGCCTCAATGCTACACATCTATATCACCAGGAAGAAAATATAAAGCCCAATTCCATGTCTGTGATTAGATGTAAATTCCTTTAAGACATATATACACATATCAAATTTGAGAATGGATTATAACTACAATACACAAGGATCAATTTGAGATCATCTGGGAATATAATTTAAGAGTTATTAATGCAATTATCATAAAGTCACATTAAAAAAAGACATATTTTCTCTCTCCATAACTGTAGAAAATATGTTCAGAGAATAACAACTAATCTTTATTTTAAAATAAAAAATAAAGCAAAATATGAAAACAGAAAATTCCCATATTCTGGTATAGAATATATATGAAAATATTTTATTAGACATAATTCTTTTATTGTTTTTTGGGGGGTTGTTTTGATTTGGGTTTTTTTTGAGACAGGGTCTCCCCACAGCCCCAGCTGGCCTAGACCTCAATATGTAGACTGGACTGGCTTCCATCTCCATCTAACAGAGGTCTGTCTGCCTCTGTGTTCTGAGTACTAGTATTAAATATGAGTTGAAGCAAGCCAAGAAGAAACTAAAGTTATAAAGATCAGAAAAATGTCATTATTATTGATCACATTTTGACCATGTAGAAAACAAAAGAATTTGTAGATAAATGACTGGTATTGACAAAATAACATTAATTATATTTTTAGATCAAAGAAAAATATGTAACTATCAATTCATTTGTATTAATAGTAAACATATTTACAAAATTTAAAAATATTTCTTTTGAAGGGCTGGAGAGATGGCCTAGCGGTTAAGAGCGCCAACTGCTCTTGCAGAGAACCCGGGTTTGATCCCCAGCACCCACATGGTGGCTGAGAACAGTCTTTAACTCCAGTTCCAGGGGAATCTGACACCCTCTTCTGACCTCTGCAGCATTGCATGACATGGGTGCACAAACCTACATGCAGACAGTACATTCATACACATAAAAAATAAAAAAAATTTTAAATATTTCTTTTGAAATAGTAACTAAATATATAGCACTTAGGAATAAATTTCAAAGGTATATGATATTTGTGTAGCAAATTATAAAACCCAGTTAAAAATATGAGCCATATTGATATAAAGACTCATGTATACATCAATAGGGAAACTAATTATACAAAGATCTTTATCCAATTTGATCATTGCAATTCTTATCAAATTATAAACAGAAACCTCACAAACAAACCACACACATATTGAAGTACTGGAACTGTCATTTAACTGAGAAAAAACAGATTTTCACTGAATTTTACCAAGAATATTTTATTTCCATATAGAACAAAAAATGCTTGTCTTGTGTCAGACACAGAAGATTAAAATACTTAGAGGAATATCACTGAGAGCATCTTTATGAGCTCAGAATGATGAGAACATCTCAGACAAAGTAAGTGTCAGTCCTAAAACAAATTATATATTCACTTGACTACATTCAAATTAGTGATGGGTGAATGGGAGTTAAATCCACTTAAGATGCCATTTTGACTCTTCCTCAAGAGCTCTGTGTGCATCCTGCATGCTGTGCCTTCTCTTTTCTTACTGCTATCACAGAAGAGTTTCTGGGCAGAGAGGACTATGTACAGGGCAGGGATACCCCCTCCTGTTTCCTCTGCTGTCATAAGGATGGGCTGGAGAAGACAGAGGGTGGGATGGAGTAGGTGGAGGGATTGGGGTGAGGGGATGAGGGTGGGAAGATGGGAGAGTGGGTGGGTAGAAGGCAGCCTGACTACTGTCAGGTTGCATGGATTACACATTTATAGAGCCTGACTTTCTTACCCAGAGAAAGAGCGATCCCTCTCAGGTAGCCTAAGTCACAAATGCCCAGCGTCCCTGCCTCAGGCACCTAGCATATGTTGCATGTTCACTAAGACCTCCCCTTCCCTTAAAAAGCCTTAGGAAATTAAGGAAATGCAAATTAAAACCACTCTCAGACATCATCTCACTCCAATATGACTGTCTAAGATCAAGCACACAAAAGACACCAAATGCCTGAGAAGTTGTGGGGAAAGGGGACCACTTATCCACTGCTGGTGGGAATGTAAACTTGTACAACCATTATGGAAAGCAGTGTGGAGAACCCTTAAAAGTCTCAAAATGAGCCTACCACCTGATCCAGCCATACCACTCCTGGGTATATACCCACAAGACTCATCTATCACAAAGATACATGCACATCCATGTTTAGTGCCGCTCTCTTCACAATAGTGAAGAGCTAGAATCAACCCAAATGCCCCTCAACTGACAAGTGGATGTCAAAAATATGGTACATCTACACACTGGAGTACTACTCAGCAGTAAAGAAAGATGACATCATGAACTTTGCAGGTAAGTGGATAGAACTCGAAGCCATTATGCTAAGTGAAATAACACAGTCCCAGAAAAACAAGTGGTGAATGCTCTCCCTCATTTGCGGATGCTAACACCAAATCCCTAGATGAAAGGCAAGATGCACAACATTATTGCTATATTTCTGTTTATCTGAAAGCAACTATGTTGCTATAATGTAAATCTCTTAACAGGCTCTAGAATTGATCCACCACTTACTTTCAGCCTCTGTAATTACTGTATATGAGTGGAAAGTATGTATTCATATTTTAGAGTAATATAAAATTAAAGGAGAAAAGTGAATTCCCAAACATAAAAAAAAAATACTGAAAGATGCAAGACAGTTATGGCAGAATGCCTGATCTGGGGTGGGGTGGGGGGAAGGGAAAGGGGAATATGTCTAAACTGAACTGAGAAATGATGTCTGAAATACACAAAACATCAATAAAAGCATTATTTAAAAAAGCCTTAGGAATAGGCACCTTGCTTTGTCTGGTGGGACTAAACCTTCTTCAGACCCCAACTTTAGGTACTGCTTGCTAGGGTATTAATAGTTTGCTTGCTTGAAGGACAATATTATTTGGTGTCTAAGTTCTCTCTGCCTCTGCCTCTTCTTCCTCCTCTTCCTCCTCCTCTTCCTCCTCCTCCTCCTCTTCCTACTTCTCCTCCTCCTCTTCTTATTCTTATTCTTCTTCTCCCTCATCAAAATACCCCAATAAGTATATAGTGTTGACTTCTCTTTCTTTGACTGGTCTCAAGCCTGGAGGATGTAACAAGAGAGGAGATGTTCAACATTACTGGAAAATGCCAGACTATCCTCCATAGTTAACTGCTGCCTTCACCTCCGCTGGCATGTGTGATTGTTTGCATAGTTCTGATTCTCAGAAATGCTTGGTATTTTCTGACTGAATAGAACATGTTAAAAGTGAATCATCACCAGGATCAGCTTGAAGGGAGTCTTGTTTGCCTTACATTTCTACTCTTGCTTCAGTGTTGACCTTGTATTTCTCCATCCCAAATCGTTCCTGTTAGGTAATCAGTGCATACATAATCCTCTTTCCTTATGTCTTGAATGCTTGCCAGCAGGAATGAGAATGCTGTCAGGTCTTTGTACCACAGGACAATGTAAACCTGAATGTCACTGTGCTTGGATGCAGAAAGCAAGGCAATGAATGAGACATTAGGCTGGTTTCCAGAAGCATCTCCAACAGAGCTGAAGAAAAAGTACCCTGTCTTCGCTTGAGGCACAACTTAGTGTTTTGAACCTGAGCATGTGAAGTGGGCGAGCTCAGGTTTTGTTTTTTGTGTGTGGTAATCAGTTGGCTAGTTTTTACCCACTCTACAAAATCTTCAGTGAGTTAGAACAGCTTTTATTTTATGGTTCTGTTTTTTGTTTTTTTGTTGTTGTTTTTTTTTAATTTTTTAAATTTATTTTTGTATGTGTATGAGTGTACTGTCTGCATGTAGATTTGTGCACCTGTGTCGTGCAATGCCGCGGAGGTCAGAAGAGGGTCTCAGATTCCCCTGGAACTGGAGTTCTCCTGGAATTAGAGTTACAGAAGGTTCTTAGCCATATGGTTCTGTTTTATGTATTCTCTGTGTCCCACCATAGAATGGGACAATTACCCCAAATTCTGGCAAATGTCATCTATCAACATCAGTTCTAGGGGTTTTTTGGTGACAATTTCCTCTTTTGTAGCGTTGTCTTAGCTTTTTCTTTTCTTGTTGCTGTGACAAACACTGCCAACAGCAACTTAAAGGAGAAAGGATTTATTCAGCTCACAATTCCAAGACACATTTTAATATTGTGTCAAGGAGCAGGAACCTGAAGCAGCTGGTCACAGCACACACACAGTCACAAGCAGAGAGTGATGAAGTACGGCATGCATGCCAGGGCTCAGCTAGCTTTTTCCACCCATGTACAGTCCACAATCCCCTGCCTAAGGGAGGGTGCCACCCAGAATAGATGGGTCATCCCATCTCAACATAATCAAGATAATCCCCCAGGCATGCACACATGCCTAACCTCATATTAACAGTCCTTCATTTAGACTTCCTTCCTAGGTGATTCTAGATTTTGTCTGACTTACAATCAACACTGACCATTGAAGGTGACTCCTAGACATGTCAGTGCAAATCAGAAACAATGACCAAACTACAATATTCACCCTTGAGACTGTCATCACAGAATTCCTGGCCATACAGATTACCACTGGTTCTAAAGCCAGCCTTGGAAGGGGGAGCGTTTCAGAGCCACCTGCCAGTCTGTCTCCTCTTGCGTCACCATTGGTAACCACATGGTGTTATTTACTTGGCCTTGTCATGATAGTGGTCTTCACACTCTAAAGCACTTTAAATGTTTGGCAGACATTGATAAACAGAGCAGGGTGCTCTGTTTTCCTCATCAGATGAATACCAAAGCCCCTGACAAGGTGACAGAGCTATTAAGTGTCTATTCACACAGCAATCAGAAATTTGAGCATCAATCAGTAATCATAAAGTCAGGGGCCTTTTCTCACAGAGTCAGGAATTCAGAGGGCTTTCATAAGCTAATCAGCAGGCATCAAATAGACAATCAATCTAATTAGCTGCTCACATTCGAATAGCAATCAAAGCAACACAGCTAGCTTCATTAGTAATGATATTGAAAATGGTGATCTGTGCAGTATTCACTGGAAAATGAATATCCATTTTTGTAAATAGGTAAGGAGGATGTGATTGTGCCATGCATGTCATGTGCCAGTTCTAGGCTGGCAGCATCAGATTCCAGCTGAGGACAGTTTTTGCTTTCCTGTCCTCCTAAAATTAACGAAAAGGAGTTAGAGGCTTCCGTTGGATACAATAAAACACCCTATGCAGGGAGACATCAAAATGGACACATCTCAGAGAAAAGGCAAGGTAAGAGAAGCATCGAGAGTGAGTAGCTCTGGAAATTTCTGTTCTTCATGAAACTATCATTTGTTAGCTCTAAGGTCAACAGTGCTTTATATTGGTACACCACAAATTTTCTACTAAGAACCACTGTTCTGAAGAAAATGGGAAGCAAAGCAGTCCACTGGAGGGCATCATGGTGAGACAGGAGTTAGCTCCCACGGGAAGTAAGGGCAGGGCCCATGGTGAGGCACAGGACTATTTGTTTGACCAGAGGGAAAACTCAAGGTCACCTCCACAGTTAGGCCAAAGGGACATACATAAGGCAGGTGGACTCCTTCCTGGCTTGGCCTGCAATGAACTAAAAAAAAAAGACCCATCCATGTCAATACAAATTATATCAAGCTCTCTCTCCAGTTACCTCTATAAGACCCACAAAATGCCCCAGGGCAAGGAGCACATCTGCACTCCTTCTTTGAAACCCTTCCACTCTCACTTCCTGAACTGATCCACATTTGCTTAGTTCACTCCTTTTCCATGTTTCCTTGTGCTTCTAGAGTATGAGACAATAAACTTGAAAGCCACTGACTGACTCTAGAAGCTTTGGTTAATAGCCCAGCATGCTAGCACCCTGCGTTAAGTTCACAGAATAAAGGCTCCAGCTCCATCCCTCTCAAAAACCCATGTTAATCAGAGAAGGTAATTTCTTCAAGATCAGTCCTCTCCACCCCTCTCTACCCCATCCCTAAAGCAGTTATCCACCAGAAGGCTGGTGGGTATACTGGTGTTAACAGTAAAGGTCTTTCTGAACAGAAAATAAGGACTCTGTCATATCCTCAGAATGGCAACTGTGCCTCACATGTTCAGCTTAGAATTTTAAGGAAATTTAGGGGATGGATGTGGTGACTCTTCTTTAAAAATGTTTACCTGCCAGGTGTGGTGGCGCACTCCTTTAATCCCAGCATTCAGGAGGCAGAGGCAGGTGGATCTCTGAGTTGAAAGCCAGCCTGGTCTATATAGTGAGCTCTAGGCCAGGTGGGACTAAAGGGAAAGCCTGTCTCAAAAAGACCGGAAAAAAAGAATGTTACCTTAGTGTTGGTTGAAAAGAATGCAATGCAAACAATTAAAAAATAGCAATTTATTAAATTAAAAAATAATAATTAAGGGCTACATCCTTAAATAAAAATCTGTATATTTTAGGATTTACGAATTACATGTAGGAAAGATCACAGGTCTATGTGATGTCAGAAGAAGCTTCTGAAAAAAAAAACAAAAAAACCCTAAAAACTAGAGGCCAAGAGCTCAATGCTTACACACTCCTCCTGCACTCTCAGCAGCCAGTGTTTCAAGAGGACTGATCCTCCTTTGCAGTGAAAAATTACAAATAACAGTCACATAACTTGCTTAGCTTAGCATACTTTTCTAGTATTTTTTTATTTTTATTAAATTTTTGTGAATTTCACACAAAATATTCGTTCATATTTAGGCTATTCTGCACTTCCCCCTCATTATCACCATCCAATTTCACATACTTTGTTATATATATATATATATATATATATATATATATATATATGCATATATATATATGTATATATATTTTATACACATAATATGTAGTATACATATAATAATATAATAAAACAATTATATATATTGATGTTATCTGTTTTTTTCCAGAAGCTTCTGATATGACATAGACCTGTGACCTTTGACCTGATATGACCTAGACCTGTGACTTTTCCTAGGTGTAATTCTCAAATCCTAAAATATATATAAAATATATTATATATATAAAATATATTATATATATAATATATATATAATATATAAATATATATATATAATATATATATATATATTCGAGTCCCCAAATGGCCTTCGGTGTGAGTCCGTCCATTGGAGCATGGTTAAGCTAGCTATTGTCATACCCTTAAAGAGAACTTACTCTCCCTTGCCCAGCAGCCATAGGATGCTCTAGTAATTCTTTATGGATCAGTGCATGTTTTGTAGTTCATGTCACATTTTTTTTTTTGGTCTTTTCAAGATAGGGTCCCCTTGTAGCCCCAGCTATCCTGGAACTCATTATGTATAGCAGGCTGGCCTTGAACTCACAGAGATCTGCCTGCCTCTGCCTCCCGAGTGCTGGGATTTAAGGCATTTGCCACCAAATCATGTTACTTTTTAAACATGTATCTGGTTTTTGACCTATGTGTATATTGTATGGGTGTGCCTGTGCCGTAGTGCACATGTGCAGGCTAGAAGACCACTTGGAATTGATCCTCTCCTTCTACCATGTGGTTGCCAGGGCTTGAATACAAGTCCTCAGGCTTGGGGGCAAATGCCTTTACAGGCTGAGCCATCTTGGCTAGTCCAGGCATGTTTATCAGTGAGAGAGCTTTCTTAAAATGTCACTTATGCTGTCCTAACCCATCAGCCCAGCACCGTAAGCATGCACTTTAAAGGGAAAGAGTTCTGTCCCACTCATCTCAGAGTATCGACAGACAAGTTGTCAAATGACAAGCCAGGATTCTAACAGTGTATTGAGGATGCAGGAGGAAGTCCGCCTTTAAGTTTCTGGCTCATGTCCTTCAAGTTCTCTTTAAAACACCACCCAGACCCCTACTCCATCTACCCAGTGTTCTGTTTCTGACTCTAACCTTTTAATACACATAATTATTTACATTTCCAAAGCTCTTTCAGAGCAAACATATTTGTTACTCAACTTTGTAACCCCATCAACTAATACACATTCATTGAACAGATGAGGACATAACTGTTTCTCAACTAGTATGAATTATGTGAAAACTTGTTGAGTTCTATTGAAGGAAAATGTTTGAGATTCTGTGGAAGCCATTATGGTGATTTATTAAGAACACTTAGTGCCCAGAAGGCTATGCGTGATATAGAAAACCACATCTCAGTCTCTAAGGAGTTTCTATGCTTATGTTTGATAGATCACTCATAGATTCACACGGCAGGAAGTTTAATATGAGGGTTGGAGAGAACAAGTATTCAAAGAGTGAAAACTCTGGTTTATGATCAAAAAAAAATCCTAAGAGGTGTTCAAGGGGCTTGTTATATAGAAAGAAAAGTTTAAAAGGCATGGAAATAAATGAGGACATGGTATCTTAAGGGAGAGGGCAAGAGCAGGCTCTACTTTGTACAAAGAACACCAGAGTCTTAGAAAGCAGATAGCAATTCCATTGAAGATATTTAAGCTTCTACATTTCAAGATAAAAATTTCAGATGAAAAGTGTCATAAATGAACTAGGAAATAAAATCCCCACGAGTGAAGTAATCTGTGAGTTTCATTTGTCTCCTTCCTTTTTGATGTCTCCCCACACACAGCACTTGATTATACAAAGCCGGGGCTTGGCCGCACTTGACAATGGGGCTGAGCAGTAGGAGCTTGAGTCTGGAGCCCAGGGCACAGCAGCCGCAAACCTCAGCAGGCACCAACCATGGGAGGCACTAAAAGAGGTGCTGCGGGCTGTGCGCATGCCCGGGTTTGAATGCTGAAAGGCTTGTCATTACGGTGTGCCCGGAGATGAGTGACAGCCCATTGCTGCTGTGTGGTATTCTGAGCGCCCTGCAGAGAAAAGCATGTTGTCAAATAGTCTCCCTAGCAGACGCCGAAGGAGACCTTCTCAGGGGCTGTGGATGTGCTGCTTGAAACCACAGAAATAAAGTACCATAGATGCCTGACCTGAAAAGCAGTTCTTTATTTTGCAGATCTGGAGTCTGGGAACCCCAGATCAAGGTGTCCACAGAGTTGGTTTCTTCTGATGCCCTATCCTTGCCATCTCACAGTGTCCTCAGTCTTTTCTACATGGTAGCACCCAGTGACTTTGGGAATCCTAATTCTGTTTTCATATAAAGACCCCAATCAGATTGGGCTGTACCTACTCAACCCATCTCATTTACTATAATTGCTTCTTTAAAGGCCCTATCTCTAAATGAAGTCACATTTTGAGGTACTGAAGATTAGGACTTCAAATATGCATTAAATAAGGCTATGGGGGGCACAATTTAGAGCACGACAGAAATGAGCAACTGCCCTTCAATCACCAAGGGCTCAGAAAATATCTTGTTTATGTTTTTCAGAGATAGATTCTATTAGATATTCTATAATATGAAAAAAAGTAAACATTTGAAGAAAGTTCGCTACTGCTAGGCACAATGTTAAACACTCCATGATAACTTTTATAATCACATGACTGACCCAATGACTCCTTAATTGTTTCCATTATTCTAAGGTTTATATATATATATATATATATATATATATATATGTGTGTGTGTGTGTGTGTGTGTGTTTACTTGTTAAAACATCTAAAGGTATAATTGAGAAAGGTAAATTAATATGAAATAAATACTGAGAAAACTCAAATGTGTGACTTGATGTTTAATAATCTGCACTGTGTACATCAATGAATCTAGTGTCTAGTGGAAACTTTGGTTTGTCCTTTATAATCTTCTTCCTTTGCCTCTTCCCCCAACAAACCTACTTCATCCTTGGCCCACCATGGATCTGTTTTCTATCGACGTAAAATTGTGTATTGTGGAGTCGCCTGTGAATGGAATTTATAATACTGATTTATCATTAATCAGGAGACCCCCCTCCACCATATTCTGGAGTACATCAATAGTTAATTGCTTTTATTGCCGAGAAGCATTCCATCATGTAGACATACTATAGCTTCTTCATTCATTCATCCATTAATGAGAGTTTGAACTCTTCTAAGTTTCAGGTTACTACAAATAAACCCGCTTTGCTGCTTTTTCAGTTACTTGGACAAAATAGCTGACAGAAATAATTTAAAGGAAGAGAGATTGATTTTGCTGGTGCTGTCAGAGGTCCCAGGCTATGGTCATAGCAAGGTGGGTTCTGTAGAACAGAGTGGCTCACAGAGTGGCTACCAGGAGAAAGAGGGAGTGGGGAGGATACCTATGTTCTGGGTCTCCGCCTTTTCCTTTATTTTAGTCTATCCTATTCTCCAGCCTATGTGATGTGTCTACTATCTGCACTTTACTTAATCCTCTCTTGAAATAACAGACTCCTTTATAAGTATGCTACACTAACCTCCTACTTACATTGTAATCCAATCACATTGACAATAAAATTTAATCATTGCACTCCCAACTCTGTATAGATATGCTTATTTCTAGCTTGGGAAAATACCCAGGAAAAGACAAGATGGATCATATGGAGGGTGTTACATTAACTTTTAAGGAAACTGATAAACTGTCTTTCAAAGGATGGTACAATTGTACATTCTCACTAACACTGTAGAATTCCATTTCCTCCACATTCTTCATAAAACTTAGTATCTTTTTATTGTAATTATTCCTGTGATTAGTGGTTTCTTTTTCTTTTTTTTTTTTTCTTTTTTTTTTTCTCTTTTCGAGACAGAGTCTCCCTGTAGTCCCAGCTGTCCTGGAACTCACTCTGTAGACCAGGCTGGCCTTGAACTCACAAAGATCTGCCTGCCTCTGCCTCCCAAGTGCTAGGATTAAAGGCGTGCGCCACCACGCCCGGCTGGATTAGTGGTTTCTTAATGAAGTTTTGGCTTCTATTTCCTGTCTTCCATTTCTTTTGTAAAATGGTTTAAAATTCATCTATTTTTTATTATGCTGTTTATTTTATTAACTTTACTATTCTAGATTTATGATTTACAAATTATCTCTCCTAATCTATAGCTTTGTCTCATTTTCTTAGTAGAGTCTATTAAAGGCAATTTTTAATTATTATTATTTTTTTGTGCTGGACAGCTTCAGTCGTCAACTCGAGATATGGGAAGAAGGAAGCTCAGCTGGGGAGTTTCCTCTGTCAGACTGGCTGTGGGTGTGTCTGTAAGGCATTTTCTTGATTGTTGAGTGATGTAGGAGGGTCCAGCCCACTCTGGGTGGTGCCACCCCACATCCCTGGTCCTGGGTTATATAAGAAAAGCAGGCCAAGCACAAGACAGAAGAGCAACCAGTAAACTGCATTCTTTCATGATCTGTGCTTTAGTTCCTGAGTTCTTACTTTGGCTTCCTTCCGTGTGGAACTGCGATTAGGATGTGAACCTCTCAAAATTGGTTTTGGTTAGAATGTTTTATCACAGAAATAGAAAGCAAACTAACACACCTTTATCAGTCATGCTTTGGTGCGATATCAAAGAAAACATATCTCTGACATGGGGCATGAAGTTCTCCTGTGTTTATTTCTAAAACTTTTATAGTTTTCTATATTATAACTAGATCCAGTTTTAGTCAAATCTATGTGTTACATGATATATAATGTTGCTTTTCTTTATTTTGTTTTTGTTTTACATGTATATATCCAAGTGCTTTAGACCTGCTTCCTTTCTTGTCAACAGTGATCTGTGGCTGGTGTCCAGTTTTCTTTCTGTTTCTATGATAAACCCCAAGACCAAAAGCAATTTAGGAAGGAAAGCTTATCTTCCATCTTAACCACACGCAGGTTATAATCCATCACTGAGAGACATCAGGGCAGGAACTGGAGGTAGGAACCGAAGTAGAGAGAGACCATGGAAGAACGCTGCTTATTGGCTTGTCAGCTTACTCACGTTCAGTTAACTTCTTATACAACCAGACCCACCTGCTTAGGCATGGCAATGCCCACAAGGCCTGGAGAGATGTCTCAGTGGTCAAGAGCACTGGCTGCTCTTCCAGAGGACCCAGACAGGATTCCCAGCACCCACATGGCAGCTAACAACTGCCTATAACTTCAGTTCCAGATGATCTGATACCTTCTTCTGGCCTCCATGGAGTTTGCCTTACATACATGCAGGCAAAACACTTATACACATTAAAAATGCATAAATAAATAGTATTTTTAAAAAGAAAATATCTCGGGGCTGTAGAAATGGCTCAGCAGTTAAGAGATCTGACTGCTCTTGCAGAGGACCCAGGTTCGATTCCCAGCACCCACATGGCTGGCAGTTAAGAACCGTCTTTAACTCCAGTTCCAGGGGAATCCAGCACCCTCTTCTGACATCCACAGCATTGCATGACACGGGTGCACCAACCTACATGCAGACAGTACACTCATACATATAAAAAATAAATAAAAAATTTTTTAAAAAATTAAAAAAGAAAATACCTGGGCCAGGTGTGGTGGTGCAAGCCTTTAATCCCAGCACTCAGGAGGCAGAGGCAGGAGGATCTCTGTGAGTTCAAGGCCAGCCTGGTCTACATAGTGAGTTCCAGGACAGCTGTGGCTACAGGGAGACCCTGTCTCAAAAAAAGACAAAAAAAGTAAAAGAAAATACCCAACAGAAATTTCCAGAGGCCAGTCTGATAGAGGCAGTGCTTCAAGTGGAGTTTCCTTTTCCCAGGTATGTGAATTTGACAACCAAAATTATCTATCACAGCCGGGGAAATGGTTCAATCTATAAAGTGCTTGCCTTGTAAGCACGAAGACCTGAGTTCATTTGTAAGAAGATCCAGTTTGAATTGCAGGCTAGTTCTCAGCTAGCATCCCTCAGGGCACTGTGTGGTGGAGGGTCTGACCCCACCCCAAGGAGGAGCAAACAATGTTGCCTAGCTGGGTGATGCTGGGTGAGGCAATGGTGTGCAGTGGTGCAGAGTTGGGGGGCCTATGATTGGCTCTGGGAACTGACGTCATTTAGTTTATAAAAACAGGCTGTAGCAAGGAATAAATTTGAATTTCATAGTAACATCATCATGGAATTCCTGGCCATTATTTTTATTAATTATTGCACGAATACAGGCCAAGGTAGGCCCTCATTTCATTCAGGTGGCCAGTGGGTTGGACAGAGGTCCCCTTTCAGACCACTAATCTGGGTAGCTGGTGTTGTGAGTGGACAGAGGCCAAATATAGGCCATCAGCCATCAGCCTGAAACTTCTGTCCAGGCTTCAGCAGTTTCTGGGTAGGTGGGAAGTCACCACCAAGCTGGCTGGCCTCTGAGCAGAGGGGTCAGTTTCCCTCCGCAAAGCGGGCACTGTGTTCCCTTTCCCCTTAGCAGTCCTGCATGGTTCCTGTATGCCACAAAAAGAAAGCTTCCCACATTCAGTCTCCAGAATCCATGTAAAAATCCCAGGGACAGTGGGCGTCCTCTTGTAATTGAAGCTCTTGGAGGCAGGGGTCAACAAATTCCAGGAATGCCTAGGCCAGCCAGCCTGGCCTACTTGTGAGTTCCAGAAGAGAAAAAGACCATATCTCAAACAACCAACATGCACAACTCCTCAAGCATGGCACTTGAGTTTGTACCCTGCCCTGCAAATGCACACACATGAACATACACATACACAAACATGCACACTTCACAAAAATAATATTATAATCTTTTTCTACTGGCGTGTTTTTTGTACCTTCATCAAAAGAGCCATTGGCTAGCTGAGCCTAGTGACTCAGATCTAAAATCCCAGCTACCCAGAAGGCTGAGACTAGAGGGTTGAAAATTAAGGGCTTCTCTGGCATACCTAGAAAGTTCAAAGCTAGCCTGGACAACTGAGTCACACGCTACCGCAAAACAAATACAAGTTAGGGCTATACTTAGTGGCTGAACACCTGCCTAGCATGTGCAAGACCCTGGGATCAATTTTCAGTTTCAGTATGCTGGTATGCTGGGTCTATTTCTCAAATCAGTTGTATCAAACTATCTGTTCATATACTTGTCAGGTGGTATTAAAAATCCAACTTTGTTTCTTTATTCAAAGTTGTGTTGACTAGTCTAACGCATTGCACCTCAGCTTCTAAAAAGAGAAATTTAAACTTAAAAGTAGACAGCCTCCTTTTGGTACCCAAGGTAGCTGACACAACAGCCTCAGAGGAAGTGTATCTCCACACAACTGGTAGCTGCATGAATATAGAACCATCTCTCTGTAATATAATGGGGCAATGTCCAATTCTTCTTATTAAAAATCTATCTCTGCCCCCACACCCTCTTCTCTTCTAGCCTTGGGCACAGGCCTGGTTTTTCTCTTAACACCCCAGATCTCTATACTAGCTTCCTGGTCCAGACCCAACTACCCAGTGCATCCTGAGCTCCTGTACTCTTACTAGCTCAATTTTGCAGTCTGGTTGGTTAGAGCCTTCACAGGCCATCTCCACCCCATCTTGCCCTTGGACTTCTGGGACCAGGCTTCTGTTCTGGCTCTCCCTACCCCCACCATGCCTTGTATTCATAGACCAGACTTCTTCCCTGATATGTCCGATCCTGCTCACTGCATCTTGACTGTCCTACACCTAGAGCAACTCCCATTTCCCCAACCACACATCTTGTTCTCCTTCTAGCCTGGTCATGGGCCCACTTTTGCTCTTGGCACCCCAATTACTGGACTACCTTCTTGGTCCAGACCAACCCACTGCATCCAAGTCCCCCAAACTCAGTCCAGCTCAATTTTCCAGCATAGCTTCTTGAACTCTTCACAGTAGGCCTCCACCCCAACCTTGTCTGGAATTTCAGAGACTAGGCTTCTTTCCTGTAAAGTCTGATCTTGACTCCTGCTCCTTGATTTATCTATAGCCTGAACGACTCTCAACTACCTGGCCCATAGGCTTTTTCTCTTAACACCGCAGATCTCTGGACTACCCTCTTAGCTACCCATTGTGGTGAGCTCTCCAAATCTCGCAGTGCCCATCCCACTAATTTGGAACCATTTAAAGCTTTTCCCACTGCTGAAGGGCTAGGCTTTTTGCTACCTTTTAATAAGGGCCCAGACCTTGGCAGGTTGCCTGAGAACACCTGAATCCAGCCTCCTCCTAGCAAGCTTCCCAAATTGGGCTATGTCTGCTGACTGGTAGAGTCCCAGACCTCAGAAGAAGACTGAGTATGTAACTGGTGCCTGACTTGGACCTTTGCATAAACTTCTGAGTAGCTGGACACTCCAGTATAAAATCAAAAGGAGGAACCTAAAGCCTAGGCCATGCAGCTTTTCATCCCCAACAAGAAAACAACCAAGACACATCAAGTATACAAACAGAATGAGAGTGCACCTCAACAAAGGAAGCCTTGTGTTTCACAACTGAATCACAACAAAAGAAACCCATAGGCCAAATCCACAATGGAAAAAAATCATAATATGAAAGACTCAATATGTCCCCAACAAATACCACCAGACCTAACAAATACCACCAGACCTATAGAGGAGTTTGACAATGAGAGTCCCCTAGAGGTAAGCCAGAACATATTTAAAAGAAAAATCATAAACATGGTTAAAGAATTCCATGAATTTAAAGAGTACACAAACAAATCAAAGAACTAAAAGAAGATAATGATAAACTTCAGACAGCATTCACAAAAGAGATAGAAATATTGAAGAAAACAGGCTGAAATGAATAAGCACTCAATAAGCCAAATGGAAACAACAGGAGAAAGCCTCACCAATAGAATGAATGAAATGGAAAACAGAATACCAAGACTAGATGATAAAGCTGAAGAATTGGACTGCTCAAGCAAAGATTATGAAAAAAATTAAGAACACAGTAATGGAATATGCAGGATAGGGGGCACCATGAAAAGACCAAATTTACACATCATAGGCAGAGAGGAAGGAGAAGAATCTCAGGATAATAATATAGACCAGATGTTCAACAACAGGATTGTACAAGAAAGTTTCCCAAAATTAAGGAAAGAAGTGCCCATACAAATAAAAGAAGCACATAGAACACCAAATAAACATGACCAGAACAGAAACTCCCCAAGGCATATCACAGTAAAAACACTAAAAATATAGAGCCAAGAGAGAATATTGAAAACTGCGAAAGAAAAACAGGTCACAGCTGACTTTTCAGTGCAAACTATGAAAGCCAGAATAGCCTGGAGCAAAATATTCCCAGTTGTAAATGACCAGACATGCCAACCTAGAATACTTTACTGAACAAAAATGTCTATTACAGTTGAAGAGGAAAGAAAAATCTTCCATGACATGAATAGCCTGAAAGAATTCCTGTCCAGAAAACCAGCCATTCAGAGAATACTTGAAGCATTACAAAGAGCCGAAGAAATGAACAAATACACACAAGGGGCAATGGAAAGAAAATAAATAAAAGTATAACTGTGGAAACACAAAATTAGACCAAGAAAGCAAACAAAAGTTAAAGTGATGGGAAGCAATACACATCTTTAAATATCAATGTGGATTAAATTACATAGTCAAAACACACAGTTGACTAGATTCAAGGTGTAAAGGGCATGCTCTCTGTTCTGAGTGCTCCACTCATAGGCTTGCTATCAGACTGTGGGGCAGGAAGCCCTTTCTCCTCGGTCACTTTCTCTGTGATATTTGCCTATGTGGCTGATGTCACTCAAGAGTACCAGAGAAGGACTGCTTATGGATGGGTCTCAGTCACCTTTGCAGCTAGTCTTGTCAGCAGCACAGCATACATTTCTTCAGCTTATGGAGACAGCCTTGTGCTAACTGCCATGTGGTGGCCCTTCTGGACATCTTCATTTTCGTGGCAGTTCCAGAATCTCTTCCAGAGAAAATTAGACCTCCTTCCTGGGGAGCTCAGATACCTTGGAAACAAGCAGACACTTTTGTGTCACTGAAGAAGGTTGGAAAAGATTCTACTGTCTTACTCATCTGCATCAGTGTTTCTCTCATACCTTCCTGAATCTGGACAATATTCAAGCTTTTTCCTCTATCTCAGGCAGGTCATAGGTTTTGGATCTGTGAAAATTGCAGCATTCATAGCTGTGGTAGGAATTCTGTCCACTGGGGCTCAGACTGTCTTCCTTAGCATCTTGATGAGATCACTGGGGAATACTGTCCTCCTTGGCTTGGGTTTCCAGATTCTCCAGTTAGCCTGGTATGGTTTTGGAACTCGGCCATGGATGATGTGGACAGCAGGGAATGTGGTTGCCATGTGTAGCTAGCATTACATTCCCAGCAGTCAGTGCTCTTGTCTCTGGGAATGCAGAGTCAGATCAGCAAGGGGTTGCCCAAGAGATCATAACTGGAATACGAGGACTATGCAATGGCCTGGAGTCAGCACTGTACGGCTTCACATTCTACATGTTCTATGTTTAATTGAGCGAGTTGAGCCCAGAATTAAATTCTGATGATGATCCCCTCCAGTGAGCTTTCATCCCAGGCCTGCCATGTTTATTTGGAGCATGTATACTACTTATGTCTTTTCTGGTTCCCTTATTCATTCCTGAATACTATAAAGCCAGTGGAGTTCAAAAACATAGCAAGAGTATCAGTGGCAGCCTAAGTAACACCCCTGAACAGGGCAGTGATGAGGAAATTGAGCCACTACCTCAAGACAGCAGCATCTTGGAGCTCTCCTTCGAAGAACCTGGAAATCAGTGCATTGAGCTGTAACCCAGGAGTAAGGGAGATTCTGCAGACACCATCTCTGAGAGCTGTGGAAGAAGCTGCACTACACAGGGACTTCACGGTGCTGCACGGCGATGCTAGCAGCATCCACTGGACCAAGTTTAATAAGTGCCTTTCCTCATGCCTCCGGCCCTCACTCTTTGGCCTCTTACCATTCATGTTCTTCCATTGTTTTTTTTCTTCATACTTTAGAACGAGGTAAGAATGAAAATGCTTCCCCACAAATAATATGCAACTCTCAAGGTGATCTGGAGTCCAGACTTTGAAACAAATAGAAAGAGTTTTATCTGTGGTAGAAAGGATGTCTTTCCTTTAATAACCAGAATTAGAATGACAGCAGTCTTTCTGTGCCCTTTTTGGTAGTAGAAGGTCAGGAGTGTAATATTAATGCCATTTGAGCAACATTTCAGGTAAAAATCCTTTCTTTTTCTTTCTGTGAACTATCCCCACTTAGTCCATAGGTGTTGATGAGTGGCCATTCTTTTTTTTTTATAGTGAGGATTCGGTTTTTTTAATTTTATTTATTTTTGTATGTGTATGACTGTACTGTCTGCATGCAGGTTTGTGCACCCGTGTCATGCATTGCCACGGAGGTCAGAAGAGGGTGTCAGAGGAGGGTGTCAGATTCTCCTGGAACTGGAGTTAAAGACGGTTCTCAGCCACCATGTGGGTGCTGGGGATCGAACCCAGGTCCTCTGCAAGAGCAGTTGACACTCTTAACTGCTAGGCCATCTCTCCAGTCCCAGATGAGTGGCCATTCTTAAGAGTCACTCGGTATCAAATCTATTGAGTTTTTCCAAAGGTCAGATCAAAACCTAGTTTTGTTCTCCTTTTATTTTCACTTTTTCTTATGCTTATCAAAATAAACATTACATTGATCAGTGATCATCTTTACCAAATAAATTTGAGTCATGTGAAACTAGCAGCTCATATGCTTGGACTTTGTATCCTGGTTGGATCCAAAGTGGTTTTACAGAAGAAAAAAGTACATCAAGCTTGTAACCTACTGACTTAGATGCTGAGGCAGGAGGATCATAAGTTTGAGGTCAGCCTTGGGAACATACTAATGGGATCCTATCATAAAACGAAACAGTGATAAATCTTTCCATTGGCAGCCAAGAAATTGGAGCACAAGTCTTAGAACATTCTTTAAAGCAGTTTAAACATTCTTAAGACAAGATGCAAGTTGCAGACAGCAGTGGAGTTTATGTCTGAGTTCACACTCATAATGAATTACTATTTGTTCTTTCCTGCATCTCCCACGACCTGCTTAATTTTCCTCATCCATCATACTCCCACCTTAATTGTTAATATAGTATGTGTTTGTTTTCAGTCAATGTGTAGTTTTCGATCTGACTTTTTAATTTCACAAGAATTTCTCATATTCTAAAATATGAGAGTTAGTAAAGCTCAGTTTCATGATAAGGGTCTTGCTAATTTTTGAGATCTTTTATGGACAAAGAAAACTTTACAGATTTATATGTATTTTGCTGCACAGTAGATGGACCATTAACTAGGGCCTATCTTTAACAAAGCACTCCTTTGAAAGTTTTATAGATATGAAATGCATGTAGATATTTGTAAGGGTTTTAATTTCTTTTTTTATGGGGTGCTGTTTAAATCTTGTATTTATAAATGTAATGAAGGTATCGACAGAAAAATATATGCATTTTTATAAAGGATTTGTACTGACTGAATACTTTTAAAAGAATATATATTTTCAGGGCTGGAGAGATGGCCTAGCAGTTAAGAGTGCCAACCGCTCTTACAGAGGACCCGGGTTCGATCCCCAGCACCCACATGGCGGCTGAGAACCGTCTGAAACTCCAATTCCAGGAGAACTCCAGTTCCAGGGGTATCTGACACCCTCTTCTGACCTCCGCGGCATTGCATGACACGGGTGCACAAACCTACATGCAGACAGTACATTCATACACATACAAAAATAAATAAAATTTAAAAAAAAAGAATATATATTTTGAAGCCTGTTCTGCCATAAACAGAGATAACATATCTTTTTTACTATGGTATTTTTTTTTAGGTTAAGCTTCTTAATGCATAATAAATTTGCAATGGATACTTATAAAAAAGAAACAATATCCATATTTTTATTGTCCTCAAGAAACCAATATCACCTTCAAGGACAGGCAGTACCTTAAGGTTAAAGGATGGGGAAAAATTCCAAGCAAATGGCACCAAGAACCAAGCAGGAGTTGCACTTCTAATATTTGACAAAATAGACTCCAAACTAAAACTAATGAAAAGAGATAAAGAGTGTCACCACATTCTTATCAAAGGAAAAAATCAACCAAGAAGATATTAAAATTGTGAAAATATATGCACAAAACTCTGGTACACCCAACTTCATAAATACAATACTATGGGACTTGAGACACAAATTAATCCCAACTCACTAGTAGTAGGGGACCTCAATACTCCAATGTCTCTATTATATGGGTCAACTAAAGAAAGAATAAACAATAAACAGAGAGACATCTGAATTAAGTAATACCATATATCAAATGGACCTAAGGGACATCTATCAGATACTCCATCCAAGCACCAAAGAATATGCTTTCTATTCAGTGCCCCATGGAACTTCCTGCAAAATCTACCACATATTGGGGCACACAACAAAACTCAACAAAAACTAAAAATTGAAAAAATTCCATGCATTCTATCAGACAATAATGCAATAAAGCTTCAAATCAACACCAGAAGAAGCCCTAGTAGCTACTGATCTCATGAAGATTAAACAAGCCACTCCTGGATGTAAAGGGTTCAAAGGAAAAATTAAGAATGAAATGGGGACAATACAACACAACAAAACCTCTGGGCCATCCTGACAGGCAACTTTTTAGCAGTAAGTGCTTACATTAAAAAAAAAAAATCACAAAGAGCTCAAATAAATGACTTAACATTGCCATGTGCCACTCTTGAAAGGCAACAACAAATTAAACCAAAACCCTGCAGACAAAAAAATAACAAGAGTCAGACCAGAAATTAATGAAATAGAAATAAAGAAAACAATACAAGCATACATCTAAAAGATCATCTACCAGGCTAGAGAGATAGCCTAGCGGTTAAGAGCACCGACTGCTCTTGCAGAGGACCCGGCTTCAATCCCCAGCACCCACATGGCAGCTAAGAACCGTCTGTAACTCCAATTCCAGGAGAACTCCAGTTCCAGGGGAATCTGAGACCCTCTTCTGACCTCTGTGGCATTGCACGACACGGGTGCACAAACCTGCGTGCAGACAGTACATTCATACACATATAAAAATAAATAAAAATAAATAAAAAAATAAAAGATCATCTACCATAATCAACTCTGCTTTATTCCAGAGATGCAGGGATGGCTCAATATACATAACACAATAAATATCATAAATCATATAAATGGACTCAAAGACAAAAATCACAAGGTCATCTCAACAGATGCAGAAAAGCCTTTGATAAGATTCAACATGCCTTTATGTTAATTGTCCTGGAGGGATTTGGCCTGGAGGGAACATACCTCAACATAACTAAATCTATATACAACAAACCCAAAGGCAACATCATTCTAAAAGGAGAAAAACCTGGAAGCATTCCCTTTAAAATCAGGAACCTGAAAAGGCAATCAATCCACTGTCACCACTCCTTTTATTTTTGAAAAACACACAGCCTGATACTCTTGCTAGAGGAATAAGGAAAGAGAAGTACATTAAAAGAGTACAAATTGGAAAAGGTTAAATTATCCCTTTTTACAAATGATATGATATATACCTAAGACATGCCAACAATTCCAACAGAAAATTCCTAGAAATGATTAACACTTTCAGTAAAGTAGAAGGTTATAAAATTGATCTATGAAAATCAGTAACCATTCTATATACCAATAGCAATCAACTATAGAAAGAGTACGTGCAAATCCACCCATTCACAGAAGATTAGAAAAATCTCAGAATAAACTTGATCAAAGACATTAAAGATCTCTACAATGAAAAGATTAAGTCTTAAAAGAAAGAGATTGAGGGGCTGGAGAGATGGCTCAGCAGTTAAGGGTGCCGACTGCTCTTGCAGAGGACCCGGGTTTGATTCCCAGCACCCACATGGCAGCTAAGAACCATCTTTAACTCCAGTTCCAGGGGAATCCGATGCCCTCTTCTGACCTCCACAGCCTTACACAACACAGGTGCACCAACCTACACGCAGACAGTACACTCATATACATAAAAATAATAATAATAAAAAGAAAGAGATTGAGGAAGACACCAGAAGATTGAAGTTGAATGCTCATGAATTAGAAGAATTAATATTCTGAAAATGACCATCCGACCAAAACCAATATATATATATATATATATATAATATATATATAATATATATACATAGATAAAATGCAATCCCAATCAAAATCCCCATGACAGCCTTCACAGAATTAGAAAAAAAAATCCTAAAATATATACAGAGGCACAAAAGACCCTGGACAGCCAATGCAACCCTGACCACAAAGAGCAATGCAGGGGGGATTAGTATACTAGATTTCAAACTATATTTGTATTAATCACTTTTCTGTTGCTGTGATAAAACACCATAACCAAAGGAACTTATAAAAGGAAGAGTTTATTTGAGCTTACAATTGACGGTTCCAGGGAATTAGAGTCCATTGTGGCGGGAGGTATGGCGGCTGGAGCTGGAGCAGCAAGGCAAGGGTCATATCTTGCAATGAGCACAGGAAACAGAGAGAGAGACTGGAGACAACAAGGCTTGTTAAACTCACTAAGCCTGCCCCCAATAACATACTTCATGGCCACACCTTCTAAGACGTCCAAGAACAGTGCCACCAACTGGATACAAATGTCTGAATACTTAAAGCCTATGGGGGGCACTCATTCAAACCACCACAATATTATACAGCTATAGTCTTAAAAACAGCATGGAACTGGAGCAAAAATAAACCCATAGATCAATGGAACATAGTTCAAGTCTCAAAAATGAGTACATTCAGTTTCAACCACCACATAATTGACAATGGGGGCAATAACTTTCAATGGAGGAAAGATAGGATCTTCAGCAAATTTTGCTGAAAAAAACTGTATCTTCACATGTTCAAGAACGAAACTAGATCCTTATTTTTCCCCTTGCATAAAGGTAAACTCCAAATGGATCAAAGACCTCAATGTTAAACCTGAAACTCTGAAACTGTTATAAGAAAACATTGGCAGTGACCTACAAGATACCAATGTAGAAAAGGTCTTTCTAAATCAGAAATCAGTTGCACAGGAATGAAGGTCTATAATCAAGAAGTGGGATATCATCAAACTAAAAAGCTTCAGTACAGCAACAGAAAGAACTAAGGAAGAGAAAACCCACAGAGTCGGAGGAAATCTTCACCAGTGATACATCTGACAGAATTTTAACATCCAGAATATATAAAGAACTCAAAAAAATAAAGAATTAAGAAAACAAGTGACCCAATTAAAAGATAAGCTAAGGATCTGAAGAGAGAGTTCTCAAAAGAAGAAATTAAAATGGCTAAGAAATATCTTGTGTTCAACACCATTAGTAATTAAAGAAATGCGAATTAAAAGAAATTTAAGATTTCATTGTACCAGTCAGCCTGGCTAAGATCAAAAGAATAAATAATACTGAATGCTGGAAAGGTTGTGGAGAAAGGGGAACACTCATTCACTGCTGGTATGAGTGCGAGTTCCTGCAACTCCTATGGAAAACAGTGTGGAGAACTCTTAAAAAACTAAAAATGAACCAACCATTTGATCCAATTATACCACTCCTTTGGCATAATCCAAAGGACTCATCCTACTGCAGGGATACTTGCACATGTATGTTGTTGGGGCTACTTTCACAGTAGCAAAGAGATGGAAGTAAATAAACCTAAGTGTCCCTCAACTGGCAAGTGGACTATGAAAATGTGGTATATCTACACAATGGAGTTTTACTCAGCAGTAAAGAAAGATGAGATCACGAAATTTGCAGGTAAATGTATGGAACTAGAAAATGTTATGCTAAGTGAAGTAACACAAACTCAGAAAAACAATGTATGTTCTCCTTCATTTGAAGATCCTGGCACCGAAACTTTATATGTGATTATATATCCTGTTGTAACTGTAGGAGCCCAGAAAATAACCAGGGAGGTAAAAGAAAAGAAGGAATGTGTGAGAAGAATAGTAGGAGACAGGTGTTACCAAGGTAGAAATGGGTAAAATGGGAGAGGGGGAAGGGAGGGTTATACAAGGAAATTTGGAAATAAAGAGAAAGGAGGAGCACAGGGAAGTAGGACCAGAGAAGACTGGTATTATCAAGGGAGAAACAGGAAAAATTGAGGCACTTTAAACGGAGAATGCATGGAGAAAGGTTTAGACAGAGAGAGAGAGAGAGAGAGAGAGAGAGAGAGAGAGAGAGAGAGAAATAATGGCTAGCTATGAAAGAATCAGATAGTCTAACACCCCAATGACAAATTACATATACAATAATATTTCTACAGAAGTCCATGTGTATAGCTAAAAGCTATATAACAAGAAACATTACCAGACAGGAGAAACCTTCCTTTGAGTTGTTGGCCAGGGTAGACAAATTACACAGGCTATTGCAGCAGCCCTTGATTGCCTCCCTATTGGGAAGTCCTAATAGGTAAGAACCTACTGCTGAAGACAGGACTTACTTCAGAGGCCAGATTTGGAGCAATGGAGCTGGAACTGACCTGGAAGCCACCTCCCCTGGAAGCAGCTCTCATAGCTTTGGAGAGCACTATGCAAGCTGCTAAGGGAGAGCATCAATAGATGGTCCACCACCAGCTTTAAGACCAAATAACCACATCAGTGACTGGCATAGCAAATGACATTGGTATAGTAGTGCCACTTTTATCTTGGGGGCAGTGAATGGTTACTTAATAGGACTTAATAGCCCACTCAGTGGGAGGAAACTCATGTGTGGTATTGTAAACATAGCCTAATACACATGGACTGAGCCATTATAGAACTTGGACAAAACCCCAAAGCTGTCAAATCCCGAGACTAATGTAATGTCTTAATAAGTACAAAATTATGTATCCTTATATTTATGGCCCAGTATCCCAGTCATCATTCATCAAAGAAACTTCTTTTCCACCAGAGGGAGACTATTATAATGTACCAAATTGGTCACTCACACAGGGCTCAGGGACCATTGTGGAAGAGGGGGCAGAAAGATTGTAAGAGCCAGGAAGAAGGTGGATGACCATATGGAAATAGAATAATTCAAACTCTGGGGACCCTGTTCATATGAACCTAAAGCAGTGGTGTTGGCATGCCCATGACCAATGCAAACTCAAGCAGACAAAACCCAGCATAGAACTGTCAAAATGTACAGCAGGTCCCAATCTTAGCAGGAGAACTATTGGCAGCTGATTACTGCTGGGTGAAGAAGCACTCGTCTTCTTAAAGCAAGGGACTCTGGATCGGCTGACTAGACTTTAGTGGACAAACTTTCACTGAGGAAGATTTGGGGACACTATTTGACAAAACAGGCCTTGGCACAAATGACAGTGTATCCATTCCAGTTGGAGGGGGAGTGTGAAGCATGCTAATGGGGAAGGGGGGATAAAGGTGATTAAGATTGAGGTGTTCTAGCTGGGCATGGTGGTGCATGCCTTTAATCCTAGCACTTGGGAGGCAGAGGCAGGTGGATCTCTAGGAGTTCAAGGCCAGCCTGATCTACATAGTGAGCTCCAGGCCAGCTGGGACTAAAGGAAGACCCTGTCTCAAAAATACCAAAAAAAAAAATAAATAAATAATAATAATAATAATAATAAATTGAGGTGTTCTGTATAAAATACACAAAAGTTCAAGAATAAAAGAAACAAAACCCTAGAGAAAAGGTACAGCATAACCAGAGGGTAAGTGCAGGCCTCTCTAAGATAGAGTCACACCTCCTTATCTTTACAATAGTCATGTACACTATTTTGGTGAGTGTTGAGGTGATCGTCTTCAATGGGTGGCTAAGGAACCTAACTTAAATCACAGGGTGACTCCTGAGGGGCATCTGATTACAATTGATACACTGTAACTATATCTCAGGGATGCAGGAAGGTCACTGCAAACAGTCTTATTAGAGAAATTCCAGAAACTGTCTGGGGAAAACAATGAGGCCCTACCCGAGGTCATGTAGATTCAGGCCTTAAGTATGGTTCCTTGCTATTTTAACATAAACTATCTGTATCTGAAGTGAATATTAACAGATTCATTCTGTGCCTTTCTTGGCTTTGTTCTGTGTCCTAGGCGACTAGCTCTAGGCTGGATTTCTTCAGTGGGAACTGCAGGCCTTCCATGGGGGCATAAGGAGACAGTGGCACATTCCTACACGACCCTCTTGCCAGTTCCTAGGTGGGCACTTTTCTCTGGGGCTCTCATCATTCTCTGTAAACTCTTTCAACCCTATGGGGTGGCAGGAGCTGGTCTCTGGAGCCCCCATATCTCTGGTTTGCTCCCATAAGCCTCCTCACCCTCTGGGAATATCCTTTCATTAAAGTATCTTTATTTAAAAAAAAAACTCCATCTCTTAGGTTATTTGAGATCCAACTGAGATGTTATCTTTAATTTTTATCCCATTGTCTCCTTAGAAAGTACAGAGTATAATTCCTGTTCCAACCATAACACCACAAATTAAAAATTATTGTGTCCCTCCTGTTAGTTAACATAGCAACCAGTAGCCAAGAGAGAGTCTTTATTGTTACTAGGGAAAAGCTTGTTTCCAGTTTTCAAATACAGTGTATGAAGTATGAAGCTGAAAGATTTGGCTCTGGGTTTTGTATCTATATGTTCTTATTAATACCACAAAATCCTGGGCCGCCTTTCTTCCTCTTCCCTACTCTGTTTGAAATAACAGTACTTTTCTTTTTCTGTCTGCAGTGTAATTTAACCTCCCACTTGAGTACAGAGCATAATTCAATTGAGAGGTGTGTTTATATCACATGAAACACAATAAAGCATGATGAAGTATTTCTTAAATCGCTTGCAAATGAATGGCTGCAATATTCCCAGGCTGCTCTCTGCTCTCCAGCAAGCTAAAAACAACTGTGGCTATTTATTAATATATGGATCCCAAGTGACTTCTTGAGACTTTTAAAGGCTAGATGAGGTGAGCTTGACCTAATGGAAAGTCACAGGGAAAGGTATTGAATGGAAGATGTGTGCTGAGACTAAGACAGAATTTCAGAGGGAAATGATTAGAGGAAAAAAATAAAATAACCTGCCATCTAGCACCATGAAACAAAGCAGATAACAGCGAAATAAAGTGTGAAGATAGGACCTAGGAACCACAGAAAGGGACAGTGTCATGACCAAAGACAGAGCCAACAATAACAACCAGGTCTGCTGACCTCAAAGTCTGTGCTACTGAAGAAAGTGGAAGAGGAAAATCAACCACAGTAGGGTGTCTGATCTGAGTTCAGCTACAGTTAGGAGCCAGGCAATACCCAGCACTTTGTTAGAAGTAATTCTTATTCTTCCACATTCTCTCTTTAAATAGTTAAGTATAATGTTACATTTTCATAAGCAACTATTCTCAATTTTAAGCAAAATATCTATTTTTCCTTTTTTTCATCTCTTCGGTGCACAGTGACTCATAGTACAAATAATAGTATCTTTTTGATATTCCCACTGCATATTTTCCTAACAAATCATCTTAAGTTCAGGAAAGAGCTGATAATGCTGTGAGAGCCACTAAGCTGAGCTAGAGGAATGAGTAACCCCAAGCTTTGATTCATGACTGTGACATATCTTAGGCTCCAGGCCCTACCCATCAAATGCTGAATGCCCTATCTACCTCATTAGCAGAGGAAGAGTAGAGATCATCTCATAACTTCTTGTGGCACAGAGAAAAGAAGTCGCATGATGAAATTCAGCATTCATTCATAATAAAAATCAAATCTCCTAGAAGGCTAGGAAATGAAGGAAATGTGATTAAAAATAAAATATATGCATAAAAATCTTGCAGCAAGATGAGAAACAAGACAAGGCCTCACTCTCTCAATATGGATTCATCATTCCACTTCGTGGTACAGATCCTGACCAAGACAGGAAGAAATGAAACAGAAATATGAGGCAGAGATAGGAAAAGAAGAAACCAATCTATCAAGAGTCACAGATGGTTTAATTTTATTAGAATTGCTTAGTGAGCATAGCAGCATTTCTCTAAGCAAAAACATAGACAAAATCATTTTATTGCATTGATAACTAAAAGTAATCAAAATATTGCATGTAGCATGACTTAAAGCATGAAAAATCAAATGATAGTGCTGTGAAGAACGTACAGACTTTCTACAACTGAAATAATAAAACAATTGAAATAAAAGATAACTAAATAACGGTAATACATGCTGATGAGTTAAAAGATTTCAGATTTAAGTTGGTCAGATTTTTCAAATCTAGAGTCAGTGTATCCCCATCCACTCTCCAACCATTTTCCAAGTCTATGCAAATGCAAATAAATAATAAATATCCATTTAAAAATGAAGAATAGGGGGATAATTTGTTTTCTAGTTATAATGTCATGATATGAAGCTTGATAAAGAGCAAGTGCAAGTAAGCAGATGGAACAAGATAAAGAAGCCTGGAAAATCATCTATAAATGCATGGTTTCTACATGAGGGACAGACCAGGAACAGATTTTCAATAGATGTTTCTGGGGTATTTGTAAATAGCAGGCAAAAGAAAATAAAATTAGAATGATGTTTCATATCACATAAAATATATCAGCTTGAGGCAAATCATAAACTGAAATTCGAAAGGGAAAGTGATAAGTCTTCCTGAAGTAACAACATATTTATAATTCAGGTGTAAAATGATGTCTTAAATAAAAGAAAAATATAATGACCATTGATTGATTATTACAAATGTTTCAAAACTAAAAGTTCTGTTTCTTAAAGGATGTTTATCATTACAGAAGAGAGGAGAGAATGAATGTAAGAGCCACAGGAAGTAGAGATCTGCAGTGAAACAGATTTGCTGGACATGACAACACAGCTGCACACATGAACCGACAGGGACTGAGGCTGTGTGCAGAAGAGCGGCACAGAATCAAGAGACCTTGCCAGCATGGATGAGGGGGACTCATGAAGTCTCACCCCTAGCTAAGGAGCTATTAGTAGCTAATGATTCCTGAGAGAGGGCGAGTCTATTTTCTTCAAGGGATGCATATCCTGAGAGGCTACCCATGCTCCAGTAGATGACTTTATACCCTTGCACCTCCAGGAAGTACTAAGTGGATACAGTGGATTTTAAGAAAGAGAACACATAAACCTGGAAAGGAAAAGTGTTGGGGGGTCAGGGAGAAATTGGAGGGGAGGTAATGGGAGTGTGGGTTACATTATTATATGCATGCCTGAAATTCTCAAAGTATTTTTAAAGGCTAAAAAAAGCAGAGTATTTATTGGTTGCACACATACACAAAGAAAGATAGCTAACACTCATGAAAAGCTACTTTACTAAGTAAGCCAAATATGTAGATACGGGAAATTGGTGCTGGATGGATGGGAGGACACAGACAGGAAGATCTCGGGTGATCACTGGCTAATCTATGTAGCCAATTGGTAGGCACAGGTTTAGTGAGCGACCCTATACCAAAATAAGGTGAAGAGAATTAGAGGAAGACATCAAATGTCTACCACTGGCCTATAGATGTGTGTTCATGGGCATGTACACTTGCACACATGTGTTGCACACAAACAAACTACACGCACAGGTACGCAAGTTATGGAACTGTTTTTAATAGTCAGAAAATACAGATTAAAACAAAAATGTCATACCATTTGCATACACTCTATCAGCCAAAATATAACCAGATGGCAACAGCAAGTACTGGTGATAATGTAGAACAAATAGAGCTTTTGTATTTGTAGCTGATGGCAATGTCAATTGTTTTGAAAAATTTGGAAAACTGATTACGTTGACTGAGGCTAAGCCTAGCCTGGCCTGCTCAGCAATCCTATTTCTAGGTGTGTGGGCAACACAGTTATACACAGTTGTGTCATGGTTGGCATTGGCTGTTAACTGGACACACCTGGGAAGAGGGAACCTCAGGGAATTTCATTCATCAGAATGGCCTCTGGGCATGTCTGTGAGACATTTCTTGATTGTTGAGTGATGGCAGAAGACCCAGCCCACTGTGGGTGGTGACACTTCTGGACAGATGGGCCTCGATGAGCACCAGCCAGAGGCGCAAGCAAGTAAGCAGCACTCTTCCACTGTCTCTGCTTCTGTCGCTGCGTCCAGGTTCTTGCCCTACTGGAGTCCCTGCCTTGACTTCCCAGTGAAGAGCTGAGATTGGGATGTATGAATCCATTCCTCTCAAAGTTACTTTCAGTCAGCATTCTGTCATAGCAAGAGAGAAGCAAATAAGAATAACATACTCAACAAAAATGCATGAGAGTGCTAAATAGATGGCTCAGTGGTTAAGTGTGCTCACTGCTCTTCCAGAGGACCCAAGTTCAGTTCCCAGCACCCATGTAAGGTGGCTCATAACCACTTGTAAAACTTTCAGCTCCAGGGAAACTGATGCTGTCTTCTGGCCTCTGAGGGCCCACAAACATGGCATCACAAGCATGTATTACAGAAAATTTTCCTTCCTGGAGAGCAGCACACACTCATTCAAACACCTGCTTGCTCAAATGCATGATTTAGAGGCCATTTCGGTGCCCTGCCTCTGGCTTCAGGCCCAGAGACTGACCAAGGAACAGAATCTCTAAAAGCTTTAGTTAGGGGAGTCTTCCGAGTTTAATAGGTTTTCCTACAGAGCAAATGGGGGGAATCATCACTTACTCTGATGCTCCTTCCATGGTTATCCCAGATCACACCCCCCAGAAGTTCCTCTCAACATGGCATTTGTGGTGGGAGAGAGAGAGAGCTGCCCACTCTCACTCTCTGCCTTATGAGCCCTCCCTCTAGGCAAGCTGGCTGGTTGGGAAGGGTTGCTGGACTGGTAGCTCCACCTCCCTTTCAGTAGCACTATCTCGAGAGGCAGCTAATGTCTGATGTCTGATGGCCAGTCTGCTGGGAAGAAACTCTAATTTATCCCACAGCAGGTGGAAAAATAAAAAAATTAAAAAATGCATGACAGTTGTATATCAATATTAGTTATAATCAGCCAAAACTCAGAAAGTATTACTACAGTTCTAGAGAGATGGGTCGGCGGTTAATAGTGCACACTGCTCTTGCAGGAGACCCAAGTTCTGTTCTCAGCATCCATGTCAAACAGTTCAGATCTGCTGTAACTTCAGCTTCAGGGAGATCCAATTCCTCTGGTTTCCAGAGGCAGCTATACTCATGAGTACACACTCAAATATAGATACACACATACATCGAATTCTTTTTAAGGTCTTTAAGAATTACTGTATATATAAATTGTGGTGTTTTCATTAAAAGGAATCCTAAATAACAATGAAATCAAAAGAATCAGAGCTATACAGAACTGACGTAGATTTCAGAAGTGAAATCATGGAATGAAGGAACAAAGATTTTAAAATGTGCACGGTATAATTACATTTATATAAAACCCAAACCATACAACTTGATATACAGTATTTAGTGATGCAATCTTCTATACTAAAATAAAGTAATTATTAAGATCAAAGGAGAAGAAAGTGGAAATTGCAATTTGGAAGGAACATATGGGTTCAGTAGAGTTGGTGCTGTTCTATTTTTTGACACGGCAGAAGTGACAAATGAATGTACTTTATGATGTGTTTGTTACTAGTTAATAACAATTATGCTTAAAATATATGATTTAATGTACATCAATAGTCACTTGGCATTTTGTATCTAAGAGTGTAATGACTATGCAACTAGATAAAAGAACCTCTGTATGCTGTTTGAGGAAATATAAATTGATATAACCTTTATGGAAAACAGTAGGGAGGTTACTCAAAAAATTAAAAATTGAATTAATTTATCACCCAGCAATACCATTTCTGGGTATACATCCAAAGAAAAAGAAGTCAGCATCTTAAAGAGAAATGGACTGCAGGGGCTGGAGAGATGCTCAGTGGTTAAGAGAACTGGCTGTTCTTGCAGAAGGCCCAGGTTTGAAGCACAGCACTCATATGGTTACTAACAACAGTCTGTAACTCCAGTTCCAAAGGATCCAACTCCCTTCTCTCTCCTTCATGGGCATTGCATGACATGGGTGCACTTGCATTCATGCACAGAATACATGCATATACATAAAATAAAAATAAATCAAGCCAGGCATGGTGAAGCACACCTTTAATGCCAGCACTCAGGAGGCAGAGGAAGGCAGATCTCTGTGAGTTCAAGGCCAGCCTGGACTACACAGCGAGCTGGGACTAAAGGGAGACCCTAGCTCAAAAAGACCAAAAAAAAAATAATACTAATAAGAATAATAAAAAATAAAAAAGAGAGAAAGAAACATACTGTAGTGTTTACAACAGACCTCTGACAAAAATTCACAGGAGTAAAGACACTTTTCGAGATGTTACTACTTAGACTGCCAAAACATAGGAAGAAGAAGAATGTTCATCAGTACTTGAATGGATAAAGAAATATGGGACATATATACATCTATATATGTATGTGTACGTGTAAGGAGATGAATTTGGAACAGTTGCTATTTTTTTTTTCCTGATTCAATCCTCTATTCTTCTGAGAGGGGTTTTTATTCTTGAAATACTGTAATCCACCAGGTACCTTCACTTCCACATGTATATATCATGTAGTTTTACTTTAATAACCATGTTACTCTGCTAAAAGCTGAAAACAAAACTATTGGTGTGGTTTGGAAAGGAATTAGAATATGGAAAAAAGTAAAAAAAAGTTCTAGGTATCTCAAGATAATAATAATAATAATAATAATAATAATAATAATGAAATAGCAGCCATTTGGAGATAGAGTTTTCAGGTTAGTAGAGAGAGAGCATGTGTTCATTATAATACAGAGAGCTGAGAATGCACGAGAGAGGGGGATTTTCTAACTACATTGGAGCAAGCAGATTTCTCCTGGGCTTGGGAAATGAACCATCAATTACACTTTTCAATCTAGTTCAATCACCCTAATAGTAGAAATTCCTTCTAGATTTCACAATAGGTTTACTGTCAGTCTTAATTTATCCTATTGTGAGTTGCTTTCATAGTAATTCAGAGAGAAACCAGAAGACTCTCACCATAAATATTTTTTTCAAATAAAGCAGCTTTTAAAATAGTAACTGACCCTACAGGACAGGAAATCCTTGGACAACTTGGTAGATACAACCAGCAAAGAAACAGTTCTGCTTATATACACACCAGAAAATGCTAGCGTTATTACATATGGCCTCTAATGTAATTTGCATTTGAACACACTGAAATGAAAGACGAGTTTCCATTTTGGCATTAAAATGTACAAAAAGTGTAAATTTAAAATGGAAAGATTGCTCAGTGGTTAAGAGCACTGGCTGCTCTTACAAAGGACGTAGGTTCATTTCCTAGCATCCACATAGCAACTAACAACTATTTGTAACTCCAGTTCAATGGGATCCAACACAGTCTTTGGGCCTCTGCAGGCATTATACTACATGGGTGGATTTATATACATGCAGGCAAAACACCTGTACACATAAATATAAATAAATATTTTTAAAAATTGGAATTAAAAAAAATGACATAATCCCAACATGGTAGTCAATACTCATAGTGACCAGAGTGAAACAGAAATCTTGGGCAGTTTGTGAATGAAAGTGTTGTGGGGGCTGGGTTTTATAGTCAGAATGAGAAGAGGGTATTGTGCACGGGGGCAGAATGCTGACAATTAAGCTATCTTAGAGACTGAGGTTAGAAACACAGCCACTAGCCCAGAAACCAAAAGAGATAGTCTGACTCCAGAGCAGTATACTAAAATATAAAGGAGAGAGAGGGAAAAAAAATACTAACCAAAAACTAACTTCACATGATCTACCATGAAAGACCAAAATATTAACTTTTTATTAGATAATATATCCCTATGTTTGGTAAAGTTTTAAAGGCTAAATTTGTTCTACCAACAAAGGAGTTTGGATCTCCAGATTGATAAATTCAGAAATTGGCTTTACATCAGAAAAATTCCTCTGACCACATGCAAAAAAAACTTAAGGCTAATAAATATAAAAGCACTCAAAAGAGCATTCTGTAAGCAAAGATTTATGAAACCAGATATTCAAGGAATAAAACAATGCCGGTGGATGTTAGCTTATAATTTAATAAAAGAAACCTCAAACTACATGAAGAAAATGATCTTTCTCTAAGAAAAATATCAACAGATAAGAATATACAATCCCAGAAGACTTTAGATAGTAGAAAAATAGATTATATAAAAGTCATATGTTCAAACCAACTCCAGAGCTAAGAGGGAAAAAAACACTTGTATTTTACTGGAGATCATGGACATGAACTACGACTCTGAAGATAAAATTTGGATGTAGGGCTGGAGAGATGGCCTAGCGGTTAAGAGCACCGACTGCTTTTGCAGAGGACCCGGGTTGGATCTCCAGCACCCACATGGCGGCTGAGAATCGTCTGTAACTCCAATTCCAGGAGAACTCCAGTTCCAGGGGAATCCGACAACATCTTCTGACCTCCACGGCATTGCACGACATGGGTGCACAAACCTGAATGCAGACAGTACATTTCTACACATACAGAAATAAATAAAATTAAAAAATAAATAAATAAATAAATAAATAAATAAATAAATAAATAAATAAAATTTAGATGTAATGTGTAGAAATTATATACACAAACTTTTTCAGATAAACATTTGGCAAAAGCACAACTGGAGTCTGAATTAGAAAATTAGAAGCTAAAACTGAAAAAATGTAAAGATGCAATTTCCACCAATGAAAGGTTTCAAAACTTAACGTTTGAGATCTTAAAAGTATTTGCCACATGTTTAACAACTGTAACAGGATTTTAGAATACTGAAATGTCAATATTTGAAAGGATGTTTGGATTTTTTTTTTCAGAAGTAGTATCATAGTTTCTTTTCTGTTTCTGTGAGGAAAAAAAATACCCTGACACCCC
This sequence comes from Rhizomys pruinosus, assembly GCA_009823505.1. Taxonomy (NCBI): domain Eukaryota; kingdom Metazoa; phylum Chordata; class Mammalia; order Rodentia; family Spalacidae; genus Rhizomys; species Rhizomys pruinosus. Next base: position 1,393,553 of record VZQC01010439.1, read on the forward strand.
CCCCCCCGAAAAAAAAGGGAAAAAGGGTTGATTTGGGCTTACAGGTCCAGAGGGATACAGTCTGTCATGGAGCCGGGAGGCTGGGAAGATGTGCTAGCAGGAGGCGGAGCTGACTGTCCACACTTCCTCAACACACAGGAAGCAGAGCTTGAACAGGAAGTGGGGCTGGGCTATAAAGCCCCAAGTTTCACTCCCAGATTCTCATTTCAGCCAGCAACGCTCTAACTCTTAAAAGTTCCATAAGTTTCCCAAACAGCAGCAAATGGAGACCAAGTGGTCTAACATTGAGATTGTGAGTAATATACTACATTTATGAAAGATGTGATTTCTCAGCACCCTAAAATAATCCAATGACCATATTTGGACACATTGCTGTGTAATTGCAAAACCCTAAAGGTAACCAGAGGCTCAGAGGAGCAACCAAATACCAAAGGCCTGGTATTTACAAAGAGTGAACTAGATATATTGCTACCAAAAATAAAACCCAAAAGAACATGAATCAGAACTTCAAGATAATAGAAGAAAAACAATTAACTGGGGAATTTAATAACCAGATTAGTTATTTATTCAAGAGGATATAGTGAACATTTTCAGACAAACTTCACAATTTATCAGAACTTACCCAGAGAAACAAACAAACAAAAAAAAACGCACTTCAATCAGAGCTAAATTGAATTGAGAAGGAAGAAGAGACATGTAAAAAGCAACCACTTTGTGATACATAGGGACACTCACACGAAGACCCTGCCATACTTGACAGAAGAAAATGTAGATCATGAATTGACATACCATCCAAACATCTGTGTCTATACCAAAGTAACCTACCATAACAATTAGTACTGTTTAAATACCCATATATCTAATTGTGTGTGCTTCATTAGTAGGATCGAAAGGCTATATATTATACTGTTTAAATACCTAAATATCTAATTGCATGTGCTTCATTAGTAGGATCGAAAGGTTAAGCCTGGACAAGCTGGCAGCCCATGAAAGAAAACAGCCAGAACTGACTAGAGACCAAGACATCAGCTCCAGAGAAAGTAGAGTGTTTTGCTTCTCATCCACCTGTGCCCCTTTTCTAAGCCTAGGGAACAATCTGCGGAAGAGGGGGCGTGGTAGAATGTAAGGGCTTCGATTGGGGTTAATGGTGAAACTACAATAATATAGACTGGACACTCATTTGATCAACTTGATTGAACATACAAGCCCCCCCTTTCAGGATGGTGGGACCCATGAGCTGTGTGGGTTTGGGCACAACTGCTTGCAAATTGGTTTTACATGAAGGATGCTTGTACTCACAAATTATCACTTATTGTTAAAAAAAATGAAAACAAAACAAAACAAAAAAGCAGAGAAAGATGCAGAAAACTTACGGCAGAATGCACGATCTGCGATGGGTAGGGGTGGGGTGGGGGGGAAGGGAAGGGGATATATGCCTGAACTGAATTGGAAAATGATGTATGAAATACGCAAAGCATCAATAAAAATAAATTAAAAAAAATAATTTACTGCAAACTGTAGGGATTCTGATGAGTTATAAGAATAAACAGTAAATTGCTAGAGTATTCCAAGAACTGGCTTTGAGGACTGGTGAGAGTTCTTTCTGTAGGAGAAATTAAAGGTGAGAGAGTAACCTGGGACTGAGTCACAAAGGAAGGGAACATGGAAAGGCAGGTTCGGCTTGCCAAAATGTTGGCAGTTCATCTGGACTGGGACAATGACTGGTGAGGCTGGGCATAGGTCAAGCCATTATTTTATATTCTTATCATAATGGAGTGCTACTGAAAAACTTTAAATGACAGTGTGTGCTCATTCTGGTGGCTGTGTGGATGATGGGTTAGAAGCTGAAAGAATGGGATATAGAAGAAATCAGAAGTGCTTCTATTCCGTGTCTTTGAAGGAAGGTTGTAATCAACCCAAATTTCTATCCCATAACCAAATAAACAATCATAGCATATACATATGATGGAATGTTATTCAGCTATTGAAATGAATAAAGTATTGATACTTCCAATAGCATATCTGAATCTTAAAATCATTAAACTTGAAGGGAAAAATAGATTTCAAAAGGTGATATATATATTAACTCAATATACAAAATAAATAAATATATAGAACAGAAAATAAAGTGGTTAAGGACTGGGCAACGGAAACTGGTTGGTAACTAAGTAACTTTTCAGAGTTGTTCTTTCTTTGTCTTGATTGAGACACACAAGCAAGGCATAACTTGTTTAATTTCTAAAGCACTGAAAGATCAACAACGCTACTAAACACACAGAAACTAGCTCAGGCCCTGAGCCAACTTCTTTAAACACCCATATAAGCTTTCTGAGCACATCCCTGCAAAAATACCTTAGGAAGACTATAACCCCTTAATAAATGCTTCAAACTGGTCTGCTCAGTGTTTGGTACCATTCTCTTTGGAGCTGCAGACAACTCTGCCTGAGGGGAATTGGGGGCAGTTCCTTGTAGGAATTGCTTCAACACCTGGGGCAGCTCCATCCATAGACTCAGCCAGACAGCACAAGAATGATGAAAATATCTAAATGTTATTCATAAGCAGTGGTTATACTTGCACAGTTCTGTGAACTTACTACAGGTGGTCAAATTATACATTTTAAAGGGTGAATTTCATGATACTTTAATTAATTTTTAGTAAAGGTTCAGAACTATAAAGGTTTAGCATCCTATTTGACTCAAGTAACTTGCCTTTTTGTTCAAAATTTTATTAAAGTTACGTATGTCCACATTAGTAGATGAATTTATTCCTTTCAATTGGTAAATAACATTTCACAAAATACAGCATCTTCTATTAATTCATTAGTGTTATTTTTACTTTAGTACTGTTATAATCACCAGACTATGAGCATTGCTCCCTTTGTGTCCTTTTCTATGCCACTAGGACGAAATCCCAGGGTCCTCAACATGCTCATCATTTACTTAAGACAGTGTCAAATTATCTGCCTGGTACCTGTACCACTTTATTCTTTTCACCAAGAACAAATAACAGAGTCCATTGTTTCATATGGAGAGAAACAGTTCTGAATTTCACCAATCTTTGAGATCTTAAATTGCATTTCTATGCTTAAATTGTGTTTCTCTGATCACTAATGAGATTGAAAATCTTTTCACAGTTTTATTTTCCTTTAGTGTTTTATGTTCTCTGAAATGATTATTTTTCTATTGAGTTTTATGTGTTTTCATTATTGACTTTTAGGAGTTATTTAGTTATTTTGAATTATAATGCTTTTTAGAATTAAGTGTTGCAAATAAATTCTTGCATGTGGCTTGTATTTTTACTTACTTTATGAGATCACTTAATAATCAGTAGTTCTTAAATTTAATACAGTGAACCCTCAAAGTATTTTCCTCCATAATTAATGCTTTTATGTCTGAGGAAACACTACTTTCTTCAAAGTCATAAAGACATTTAATCTATATAACTCATGTATTTTCTTCTGAAGGTTTAAAGCTTTTCATCTTACATTTAAACTTTTATTTAAAAAAATGAATTGAATTTTTATCCAATACATAAGACAGATGTCCACTTTTCTTCTAAGTGTATAACCAATTACCCAACATTACTTTCTAAACAATGGGTACAGCGTGGGGTCTTCCTAGGGTTCTCTCTTGAACTTTGTAACCCAGTAAACCAATTTTTGATTACATTTGTTTACTATACAACTGTAGTAATGTGGTACACATGTTGACTATTGAACCCTTGAAATATGGCTCTTCTAACATGAGGTATTATAAAATACCATCTTTTAAGGACTTACTATGAAAAAGTATTCAAAATATGTTTTACTATTTTTGTATTGGTTACAAATTGAAATAGCATTTTAGATATATTGAACTCAACATATCTAAAATTCCTTATCATTTTCCTTTTTCTTTCTTTCATGTGTTTATTCTTTGGAATGTGATACTAGAACATTTAAAGTAACCTCTGTAATGTTCAATAAATTTCTAGGGTGGTGTATGTTCAGGGAGGTAGAGCCATAGACAAGGGGTCATGGTTTTTGTAGATTTAAAGTTGTTTTCTTTCTTTTTTTCTTTCTTTTCTTCCTTTCTCTTTCTCTCCTATTGGTTGTGTCATTGCTGGGCATCATCAGATATAGGCCCTCATCTCTGCGAGGTGAGTGTTCTAGCCCTGAGCTACAAGCCCAGCCCCTCTCATTACATTTCTACTCAACAGCACTATTACAAATTTATGATGGTTTAATATTAATATCAAGGGCAAATGCCCCAAATTATTCTTTTTCAGGAATGCCTTGCCTATTCTTGGCTTTTTGTTCTTTCGTATAAATTTTAGATTGACCTCATAACATCGCATAAAAATTCCTTTGAGGATTTTTGATTGGAATAGCATTGGGGCTACAGGTGAATTTGGAGAAACTTAATATCTTTGAAATATGAAAACTTGTCTTTGAGCATGATATATTTTCTTCATTTATTGAGGTCATTTTAAAATTGCCTAATGAAGCTTGGCATTTCCTAGGTAAATGTTTTCTAAATATCTTATTATATTTATTTCTATATAACAAGTATTTATTGCTATTAGAAACAATAGCTTTATAAACTTCAATTTTTATTAATGGAAACAGCACTGCATGCTTATTACAGTTAATTAACAAACTATGAAGAAAGAAAATTCAGCTGTACTATCCCAGTTCCATGAGGAGAGTGCCATAGTTGATAGCTTGGTGTTCACTCATCCCTATTTTATTTTCTTTCTTATTGGGACACTAACTAGCATATATTCTTAGAGCAAACTAAAGTAGTATACATGTGTGTATAGCACACAATAAGCTATCAATTGATGTGAACTATTAGGAGGAATATTACAGAGTTGTGGTTTATTAACCTTTCATTTCTATGGATATGGAAATGTAGCGGCTTTTGCATAATGGCTTTAGTGCTAACTCCTTTGCTTGCTATTATGTCAAATAATGTACCTATAGACATTGACAAACTTTCTTGAGCTATGTATGAAATAATAGATTTTATGATGAATGAGCTATGGTTACTGAGAGAAATAGCTGTCTAATATCGATTCTTAGATTTGTTCACTGAGTCAGTAAGCATCAACTGAGTCAAAGGTTGAATAGGGGTGATGCCAAGAAGAGTTCCCATCAGAGTAATTTTACGAACTACCTTCTTTCTCTGTGCTTGAGACTCCTCAACTGTAATAGAGACAGACTAATCATATCTAACACATGGATTTGTCATTTTTCCTAGTGAAGGTCCATTTCTTTTCTTTATAATCTTTTCATTGTCATCAGAATACCTAACATTTAAATTTGTTGAGCATCACCTGGTAGCAGATACTGCACAAGCTCCTGTTATTTTGAGGAAAGCCTCTAGAACTCTGTATTTGTGGTGCTTTTTATCTGGGTTTAACTTTCAGTGTCTGGAAAATTAATTAAAGTTATCCATATTTATTTCTTGGTTCTTTACAGTGTCGATGCAAAAACAACTCTCGCCCCGAAGGGGATAAGAGTTTATTCTGGAACCAAATATGAGTGACCATGGCCCAAGAACACAGACTTAGGTCATCCCAAAATCCATGTTCCAATGTGGTAACACTTCCACAGAGTTTTTATAGTAACAAAACAAAGAAAGTAATAACTCAAGACACTTTTCAAATAATTGGTGTACATCAGAGTGGTACGTTATGTGGCAAAGTGTGAAGAATCCTCCTGTAGTCCGTAGACACCAACAGGCTTTTTAGGCCTGGATTGGTGGAAGCTGGTGATCTGTTAATACACCAAAAGACTTTTTAATCTGTTAAACACAGGGTGTTAAGTCAGAAATAGAGGTTGGAAAGGAATGGCATTTTAAGGGTTAAAGATGGGCCAAGATAAATGGTAGGTAGGTTCTGGACCTGCAACATTCCAAATCTCTGCCATCACTGAAGATCTAATCAGTTGATCAGCCTTGCAAAAGGTGCTGTTTAAAGATACAGGGCTTTAGGGCTTTTTTACTGTAAATTTTCATTCACAGAAGGATATCCCTGCAGTTGAAATTAACAACCATTGGCTCCATATTGAAGTAAGAAATCGGAACCTCTCCAATCTACATCCTTTTGGATCCCAGGGAATCAAAATCATCTTTGCAAGATGGATGGAGAATTTCACCCCTACACCTGTTCTGTAAGAAAGTTTTCAATTGTAATATATGACCTCTAAATGTCATCAAGTGACCACGTAGGGACAAGTGCAGCTGAATGTCATTGTTTATGAATATTACATCCATTTTTCTTCTTGATTATCATTGAACTTCAAGTTCTATAGGTTGTGTAGTTACTAAAGCATCCTAGGTTTCCGTATGGACATAGATCTAGGGAATTCCTAGGCACTCAGATCTCCCCTCCCACTCCTCCAACCTCCCATCTAGTCACCCTGGACCCAGGTTCAGTATGGGCACACATAAAATCATTAAGCCTAAAACAAGACAACCCCAATAGCTTCCACTGGGAATGCTGACTCCCTCCTTGACAAGGCCTATTCAGAAAACTTCACACCTAGGCCAGCCCAAAGCCTTTGTTCTCAGACAGTGTGAGCCCATAGTGAAATACATTTCTTCATCTACTTTCTACAGCAGGAATGCTCAACCCCGTAGCACATCTCCAATAGCTTTTCTATTTCATAGCAGGAGGCTCTGGGAGTTTTTAGCTTTGCCTTTTACATTTCAATGGTTTTCACCTCACCATCTGGAAACACAAGAGGCTTGAGGAAAGTTAGTGGCGAGTGAAAGTCTCTACCCTTTTATATTAGAGAATTTTTCAAACTAGCAACAAGAGACTTATTCCCCAATGGGAAATTTGAATTAGCCACTCAAGGAACAATCATCCAACCAAGTTCTGTGGTTCAGGGACAGCAGCTTCTGCCATTAATGTGTTCTCTCAGGTGTTTCCCCCAAAGTTCTTCGTTAGTACTTTATTGGTTTTCTTTGTTGGCGGATATCCTTTGCCCCTATAGCTAGTACTCTGTGGTTAATTATATTGTCTTCAGATATATGATCGTTTGGTGAATCCAGATGTGAACCCTTTTTCCCTAATGTCACACCTGGTAAGGTATGGTTACAGTGCCTCGGCTTTCTTGTCTCCATTGACAATGGTATAACAGTGCTTTCATTTAGAGAATTACTTGCTTCTCTGCAAATCTCTGTCACTTCTATTTTTCAGTTTTCAAAATAGAGATGCAGAGCAAGCCACATTCCCATTTGAAAGCAGAGGGAAATGATACACACAGAACTTGGCCTATCCAAAAGTCCTCATCTGGTTAAACAGCCCTTCTCATTCATTCAGTGGCATCTTTATTGTAACACATTGCCTCTCTGCCTCCTGATTGATTTGTCTGAAAAATTTTGGTCTCTGCATGAGTGATAAGGACCAAAGAGCAAATTATTGAGAACTATGTGTCTGATTCTGACTAGGCTCAACACAGCAGATGCTTGAGTTGCTCCAGACAGCAACAGTGTCATTAAAGAAGCAGGGTTTCACATCTGGAGCTACCCGAAAATCATATATAACCATAGACAATGGAACTGTTAATTGCAGCATGCTAGCTAAAGAGATTGTAGGATATGTAAGCAATGAAGAGCTATGAAAAGATGTTTCAGAATATTTTAAGCCATCTTGGAATATGAGAAATGCTAGGAAAGTCGGAGGTGATGTAGGCAGGCGAAATCAGAAGAACATATGCAAAAGAAAGTTATCTTGCAACTGAAGGTTGGTGTGCAATGTCACTTGTAGAGTTTTGTCCTCAGGGCTTCTGGGGTATGGAAGGGGAGAGCTTATGGCATCCACCACCCTTATGTGGACTTGCTTCATGAGGCAGCCCATCTGCAGAGCACTGTTCTCTGTATGGAATTCCACTAAGGTGAGACACAGACTAAGGAGGTCATAGGATGAGACTCCAGCTTTATTTCCTAGATAAGGGATTGCTTGCTTCTGTTCTGCCCAGCCAACTTTGCAGTTTAAAGTGATATTTTGTCTCCTCCAGATATGTACAGAATACTTCCATAAAGCAAGTTTGCAACAGGAAATAATCTTTTTCTTTTATACATTTACATTAATGCCATTATTTAGAACAACTGTTTCTCATTATTTAGAGCAATTATTTTGGGGAATTTTAAACTATCAATCTTAGGATTTTAATCTATTGTAAAGGATGCTCCTACACTGTCATTTTGTAGAGAGATACTTTTGAGACAAAAATATCCACTTGGAGATGAGTAGATTGCTCGATGGATAAAATACTTGCTACATAAGCATGAAGAGAGGAGCTTGGATTCCCAGAACTCATGTAGAAGGCCAGACATATGCAGGGGCCACCTATAATCCCAGCTCTCAGGAGGCAGAGACTAGGGGTCCTAGAAGAAAACTGGCTAGCTGGACAAGCTGAGCTCAAATTATCCAGCTATTGGTAGGTTCAGCAAGAAATCCCACCTCAATAAATATAAAGGCATAATGGCTGAGGAAGACACCCAACATCAACTCTGAGCCTCTGAACCAACATGTGCAGACGTGCACATGTATGCACTCACATGCAACATGCAAGCATGCAGATATGCACATGAACACCACATACACACACATGGGCATGCATGCAGAAAAAAAAGTACATCCACCTGTCAGTGGTCAGTTAAACCTTTCTGCTCCCAAGTATCATACCCCTGAATGGCTAAATCGTGGCTATTGCAGAGGAGTAAACTCAAAAGACCAAAAGACTGCACTGATTGAATTTGCTGGGAGTGGACAGGACTCAGTGGGTTTGTCCATTTCCTTGAGGAAGAAGTTGTGATGCTCCAGTCTGCCCTCCAGTGACAATTCATTCCTTCACCTGCTGCTTGTGTTCTGTCTCTGTCTCCTTTACACCTTCACTTACCCATGTTTTCATGGATCATCTGCAAGGACAAATAAAATACGTCCTTTTCTCCTATAAGCTCTGTAGCTCCAGGAAGAAACAGCCCAGCCTCTTTTCAGATCCCAATATGACATTGCACATTACTTTAAATTTCTCACCATTCTAAATTGTCTGCTAAACTGTAGGTTTTATAAGGCACCTTGAACAGTGTTTTATAAGGCAATTTGCTGGCAATGCTATTAAAATTAATTGAGATATCATTAAAGGGGATGTCTATGAAACAGAAGTCATCCTCTGCAGCTCCTGTTTCCAGAGTAGCTGCTCACCTCCAGGCTTAGCATGTGCTTCAGAGCCCAGGCCCACACTGGAGCCGATGCACTCAAATAAGTACCCCATCTTTAGCACAGCATCCCATGGGCCTGCTTGCTGCTGGGACTTTTATGTTATCATTTATCTGAAATCCTAAGGAAAAGCTTGAAACTTGATTTAGATAGGGATTTTAATTCTAGACTGATTTATCTCTCTCTCTCTTTTTTTTTTCCAAAAAAGGATTTTTATTTGCTTTTATTGTATATGTGTGAATGTTTGCTCGGGGATATATACCTGCATGCCTGGTGCCTGTGAAGGCCAGAGAAGGGCACCTGATCACACAGAACTGGAATTACAAAGGGGTGTGAGCCTACTATGTAGGTGCTGGGAATCAAAGGCAGGTTTTCTGCAAAGCAGCAAGTGCTCTTAACTGCTAGCCCACCTCTCTAGCCCTCGGCTTTTCTCCTATTTTATTGAGAGCAAGAAACACTATGATTTGGAGAAAGCATGATTTCCAAATCTTTCTCTAATACGTACTAGCATCTAAATCTTTCTGTACTGATCATTTGTTGTGATTCTTTCTCATCATTGCTTTGTTTTATACCTCTTAATCACTGTGGGACATCAGCCTCCTGGAAAAGGAACCCTAGAAACCAGTGTTTCACTAGAGCTGGTGAAGCAGAGGATAAGCTTCTGGGGGCCCAGGGAGTCACTTGAACACTCTGAAAGACAGAGGAATAGCTGAGGGTTGCATAGTGGGGGAGGTAGACTGGGAGCAACAAAGACCAACTACAGGTCTTAGAGCTTCTTAGTGAACAAGTTCTAGTTTCTATAGTTCCCAAATCTTGATTAGTAGCTTACATTTTATTTTTCTTCAAGCGTCTTCATATCAAACAGATTGAGATCTCAGATTACTTTTGTTTTGTTTTGAGACACTATATAGACCACGTTGGCTTCTGTCTCACAAAGATCCACCTGCCTCTGCCTCCTCTTGCTAGGATTAAAGGCATATGCCACCACACCTGGCTCAGATTCTCTTTATTATTAAAAATGTTATGTTGCTGCTAGAACATACATTCTGGTTTAATTACTAATCAGTGTGACCTTGAACGAATCACTTCCTCTTCTTCCTAACTCACTGCTAGAGCTAATCAGTAACCCCACATCATTTTCTTTCTGGATGCTGATCCACTAACACGGGTGATCTTGACTTCTCTATGATCCACTCATATTTGGAGAATGACCCTGAGGCAGAGCCTCAAATATTCCCAGGTACTGATGAACTTGTTTAGGTAGCATGCCGCAAAGATAAACAAACCAAACATTGCTAAACATATAGAAACAATTTTCAGCCCTAAGCCAAATGCTTTATCCCTCATATTAACTCTATAACCTGACTCTTCCTTGCAGAGATACCTGGTAAAACCTTGCTCTTGTTGAAACCCATCCTAAGGATAGCAGGATAGTTACCACAGTCTATTTGTAAGTTCCCTTATTGCACTGGAACTTTTACCCTGATGTTTGGTGTTCTTCTTTTTTTTGGAATTCCAACCAGTCCCATTGGAAAATTTGAGAGTCTTTTGCAAAATCTCCCTAGTGAACACTTTCTGGTGCCCAGTCACAGAGGAAATGAAGCATGGCTCACGCGGTGCTACATTACATGCTCCTTGGAGACACCTGCATTCAGAGTCATCAAACATCCCAACTCCTGCGCCCTGTCACAAATCTACTGAATCAGACTCTTTGGAGGAATTGCTCCTAGAATTTGTATTTATTTTACAAAGACACCAAGTAATTCTTATAGACAATGAAATTGGCAGGCCACTCCCCTAACTGATAAGGGCACTGCCATTTATGGAATCTAAATGATTTGAAAGCACTGGTTTCAATTGAGACATCAGAGAAAGCACACTGTCTTGCCATTTTACTAAAAGCCCTTCTTCCCAGGTGATCTTTGTCAGAACAACCTTGAAATGCCAACATGAAAAACGAAAGTGCCATTAGGCCCCATTTAGTAACTACAGAATTACTGGGTAGTTTCTTTTCTTTTTTTTTTTCAAGTCATTGGATACAAATTATATTTTCTAATGTGTCAGCATTTTTCTAATTCAAGTTTCCTCTAGTAATCTGTTTTGCTGTGAATACTTGGTAAACTCCATGCCCAGCAGCTAAAATTTTTGGATGCAACAACTCATTTACAGAATTCTCATATATTCATCAAGAAAAGAAAGCATGATTTCATAGAATTGAATTTTAGAGCTCTTATGCAACTGAAAATTATGTGGACCAATTTCCTCATTTTAAATTAGAAGCATTGAAGTGACTTTTCCTTTCCCATTCCCATCTCTGTCCCTAAATCATCAGTCTGTCTATTTCTAAACATCCTCCTATCAAATGCCATATCCTACGCCTTGGCTAGATCTGGTCTTTCCCTCTGGGCTATTTTAACACTTTGCCTCAACCTCTTTAAAGCATGTAGCACATCTGCCTGTTATTGGTTTAATTTGCATATATATATATATATATATATATATATTTCTCATTGGGAACGGGCTGTACCTTAAATATCCTTAACCTTGTGAACAATGAAAAATAAATACTGTGATAGTTAATACTGATGGTCAACCTGACAGCATCTAGGATCATAGAAGAGACAAGCCCCTGGGGAGGTCTATGAGTGATTGCTTAGGTTTCCTGAGGTATGAAGACCCATCCTAAATGTGGGCAGTGCCATTCCATGGACCGGGTTCCCTATCAAAGGATAAATCTCTCTGAGCCCAGGAATTCCTCACTCTTTCTGCTTCTTGACTTAGGATCCAATGTGACCAGCTGTCTTCTCAAGCTCTTTCTCCCATGACTTCCCTGCCCTGGTAGACTGTATCATCAAACTGTGAGCCAGATAAACCTCTTTCCTACATTGTTTTTGTCAGGGTATTTTTTTTATCACAAATAAAAAAGAAACTAAAACAGGTAATAGGTACTACAAGTTATATTGGAAAATCCTTAGCACGTAGTAGGCTGAGAGCTGATGAGGAAATACACATTCCTGTTAACTGCAATTAGTCTTTAGCTCTTGCCAGACACATAACAGCCTTTTGAGATCTTTCGACAGACTCTCTCAATTAATTTCACTCAACAAGCCCTAAAGCACATATTTTTCTCATTTGGGGCCTAAAGATCTAAAGCACAGAGGAAAAAAAATCATTTGTCTACGACTGTATGAAAGGAAAGGGAAAGCATCATCAATAGAGCAGGGTCTGAATCCAGTGTTCATGACATTAAAACTATACCATCTTGTTACTTGAACTCAGCCATGGAAGGCCACCTCCCATTCTGATGCTCCTTCATGACCAAAGCTGAGAAATTTGACATAATGAAAGCTAAGTGTTTCAAGATTTATGTTCTTTCACAGATAAGAGGGCTGAAATTTATATTATGGCCCTAAGATTACAGGATGTCAGTATTATAACTGGGAAGGATTTATTTTTAATAGTCCAGTAGATTTTTCATAACATAAGTTCAAGAGGTTGCAATGTATGAAATCAGCCAATCAGCAAGTGTTAAAGAAGGCACATATTTACTTTGGTAGCACTCCAGCTGCTAATTTGGAAGGAAAAAAAAACCTATACAAACTCTCTATGCAATTTCAAGTCTTTCTTAGAATAGGATAAGCCTATAAATGTTTATGGAGGGACAAGAAACTAATGCAAAATGTCTGTGTTGCCTGATCTGTAGAAGCAATCACAGTTCAAGGCCTTAACCACTGCTACTGATAAGGAATGATCTGTAAGGATTTTAGGTGTATTTATTTGAACTTCAGCTACCAGAACCCCTCTGTAGCTTTTTTTCCCCCTCTATCTCAATTATTACCCAGTAGGTAATGGCTGGATATGAAGCCCAGTGATAAAAATCCTCAGCTTACCCAATTTTTCTGTGACCCTCTGTATTAGTCACTTTTCTGCTGCTGTGATAAAACTACCATGACCAAGGGAAATTATAAAAGGAAGAGTTTATTTGAGCTTATGATTGATGGTTCCAGGGAATTAGAGTCCATTGTGGCCAGGAGGCCTGGTGCCAGGAGCTGGAGCAGAAAGCTGAGGTTCACATCTTCAAGTGGGCACAGGAAGCAGAAAGAGCAACTAGAGACTGGCAAGGCTTGTTGAACTCTCTAAGCCCGCCCCCAGTGATGTACTTCCTCCAGCATGGCCACACCTTCTAAGACTTCCCAAAACAGCATCACCAACTGGGGACAAAATGTCTGAATATTTGAGGCCTATGGGAGACATTCTCATTCAAACCACCACAAACTCTAAAGCTAAATAACATTTACATATGTCTGCTTACTTTCAATAACTTCCTCCTTATTAGAGAAACATTCCACAGTGGGTCCTCTCAGCCCACCACAGCATGACCCAACCAGCTTGACATGTTAAATTGTACAAATCTACTTTTGTCTAGTTCTTTCTTAATTAAAACATTTAATTAGTTTTTAATTTATTTTATTTTTATTTTAAGTGTATAAGTGTTTTGCCTGCAGTTATGTTAGTGCACCATGTGCCTTCAATGACCACAGAGTCAGAAGAGGGCATCAGATCCTTTGAAACTCAAGTTATGGACAATTGTTAGCTACCATGTGGGTGCTGGGAACTGAATCTGGGTCCTCTGTAAGAGCAGCCAGTGCTTTAAACCAATGAGCCATCTTTCCAGCCCCTCTTGACCAATTCTTATAACAAATATATACTTTAATTCTTTATTTTACATATGTGAGTATATTGCCTGCATGAATGTACATGCAACCATGGAGGTCAGAAGAGGCCATCATATCTTCTGGAACTGGAGTTACGGAGGTCATTATCCACCATGTGGGTGCTGGTAACCAAACCCAGGTCCTCTGCAGGAGCATCCAGTGCTTTTGTCTCTGAGCCATCTCTCCAGACCCAACAATTATATACTATTACACTTTCAAATACTACTATATCTAACTCCTCCCTTCTTTCCGTGCCAGACTGCACAGCATCACAATACTGGTCAATGTCCAGTGTCTATGTTAATAACATTGATGGCATTTATCTATTATTTGTCTCTTACTACATACAGAAGGGGTTTCTTGGCACTGAGAAGAATACCTTCTTATTTTCCTTTCCCTTTGCTTTTTTAACATGTTCATACACAAAGTGCCTAACACAGTGCTTTGCTTATAGAACATATTTAATAATTGTACACTTTATTTATTTGAACACAAATACAGACTCAAGAAGATTCTTGGATTGAATACTTCATGTACATATGGCCCATTTCATTTAGGTTATTTCAAGAGCCTTTAAAGGTCTCCAAAAAACCACCCTATGGTCCTTCATTTCTCCTTGTACCTCTGCCCTTTGTTACATCATAATGCAGTTCCTTTGATTAAGAAGTGGCATTTATCTGACCTCCTTTTGGATGTGAGCTAGTTTTGTGTTTGTTTTGGTCAACAGAATTCAATGTAAATAATGCTGTCCTGGTTCTGAATGAGGCTTACCTTTCTTGCTGTTTTAGAAACAAGTCAACAAATGTAAGTGAAGAACAAGCTGGCTTCAGCTACAGTGGGGATCTGTGTCCCGATTATTCCAATGCCTGTCCCACAACCAGGTAACCCCAGAAGGACCTCTGTCTAGTTACTCCACGCAGGTGGAGGCCAAGGTAAGCCCAGAACTGAATCCAGCCTAAACTGCAAACTAAATAAACGGTGCTTCTTAAAATACACTTATTGCGTGTTAGCTAGCAAACAGATACAAGTTCTAATGCCTAATTATTTTATTCCCCATCTGCAGGATCTACAAGCGAGGCCTCAGAAACTGAAGTACCAGCTCCAGCTCCTGTGGGGCTCCCGATCTGCCCTCTGGTATTGGACAGGGAGCAGATTGTAGCAATTCTCCCTGCTTTTGCTGCTGCACTTACCACCCAGGTTTGTTCAAACTTGAGAGTTTTAATCTCATGTTAATAAATCTGTGGCTGTTCAGGCAATTTGTTTGGGTATAATTATGCCAGTCTCCTAGGAAATTACTGCCACCTAAGTTATTACACATTCACCTTGGAGACACTGCATCTGGCTGCTTCTTATTCAGTCAAGTGTTCCCTTGCCAGAAACCAACACAATGCTCGAAAGCACATTCTGCTTAAATTCCTCTGCCTTCTTGGCACAACTCTTGCCAGAAACCCCCAGCATAAATGCAGCTCTCAAGAATCAAAAGGAGATGATATGTCTGGGGGTAGCTATGGCAGGGATCTCAGACTCAGAAGGACAATACTGGCTGGAATTCAAGGCTTTCCTTTTCTTTGCATCTTACTGTCTTGAGAAAAAAGGGGGCTGTTTTGCTTCCTTTGACTCTCTTACCTCAGTGAAGAATCGACAGAGTATCACCATCCAAGGATTAGAGATCTTCAATCTTTGGGGTCTTTGTAGAAATTCCTATGCTGGAAAGTCTATATCATTTTTTTCCTTTGAAGAATAGTGATTTGTGGCCATAATAAAGTGGATAATGTGCAAAAAAATACCTTTGTCCTTTCAAGCAGTGGTTTACCAAGGCCAGAGCAAAGGAATAAGGACTCCATGGATACAAGCAATAAAAGAGGATATTGTCTGTAGAGAATTAAAAACAATAATAAAACAGACCGGAAAGATCAGTCAACTTTTCATTATTGCCATAAGCCATCTCTTGAATGGAGTGTCAGTGCTAAGACATTCCTTCAATTGGTATCCAGTCACCCTCACCCTGACCTAACTTCCATCTCCATGTATATCTTGTCTCTCCCAAGAAACCCCTTAAGAAGGCTGCATACCTCTCTCAGTAATGCCCAAAATGCTCATACTAGCTTAGACCATTCAAGAACTCTTTTAGTCACTCCTTTCAACTAATAGTCTCAATCAATAGGGAAAAGATATATTTTTAGATCAAGAAAACAACTGAAATGCAGACTGTTTTCCCCAGAACATGGCTGGCAGGGACTGAGAAAGGTCTCATTCCTTCCCAGATATAGAGGAACAATAGCGGGGACATAGTCACACCAAGCCTCATGCTCCAAATCTGCTCCCTCTCCCTCCCTTCAGGAAACCTGCAACTATAAATATAAACCATATGGTTATACAACTTATATCAGCTCTGAGAGCCTTGAATTGTTTCCACCCCTAAGAAGTGTGTGGTGTTTTTTTTTTTTTTCAATCAGAAACATGGTGACAGTATCATTTTGCAATTTGTCAGAAATAAAACTCTTGGGCTTATTCTATACCTACTGATTCAGATATTTAAGAGGGGGAGCCTAGCTATGCAGATCTTAATTTGATGCATGCTGTCTTACTAACATCTGCTATAGAATGATTTATAATCAGAATGGTATCTCACAATTATGTGTGTGCATATGTATCACCCTGCTTGATGTATAGATACAGTAAATCTCATGTAGGCTGTCATCATCTCTCTAGTACAATAATCCTAAGACAAAATGGCATCTGTTTTTTTAACCCCTAAGACCTTCTGATAGTGTAGGTCTTCCATGCTATAGAGGAATAGTACCACAAGTAAGTCTAAAATGGGCAGGAGAGGTGGCTCAGTGGTTTGAAGAACTGGCTACTCTTGCTGAGGATATGGGTTCGGTGGTTAACAACCATCTGTAATTCCAGTTCTAAGGGATACAGTACCCTGTTCTGGCCTCCATGGGCATTGCCCCACACAGTGCATTTACATACATGCAGGCAAAACATTCACACACATCAAATAAATTTTTTTTAATTTAAATGGGCTTGGAAGAGTGCTCCTAGAACTTCATTTCACAGACAATTTTAACATAAGCTGTGTCGACAGAGTAAGTGCTTAGATTTGTTTAAAGATGTCATCGCCATAGCCAAATGTCACAATTTCATATTAAGATGTTATAAATGGGCTCCCTCCACACTGCTGCACTTCGTAATTGTATGACATATGGAATGTCTTTTACCAGGGAGTTCATTAGTCTGACATTTCAGGCCTCTTTTGCCTTTCCATGGGGAATGATAAGAAGATAAGTGAAGCTGTACCAAGTTCCAGAACAGTTCCAGTACTTGACATGACTGACTCCACTACAAAATTGTCTCTGCATTCTTCCCATGTGAAGCTCCCCCCAATCTCCCTCACTTCTTTTTTCTCTCACGGCTTTTCTATCTACTTCCTCAGCTGAGCTCCTTCAACACTTTGAACCATTTGAACCATCTTTCAAACATTATGCTAAATGAAATAAGCCAGGTGCACAGAAGGACAAATCTTGCATGATCTCACATGTGGAATTTTAAAAGTCAGTCTCTTACAGTAGAATGATGATGATTATAGAGAAGATGGAAAACAGAGATGGAGAGCGCTTGATCAAAGGGTGCAAATCTTCCATTAAAAGAGAAGAATAACTTTTAGTGACCACAGCATGATGGCCCAAATTGCAATGTATTCTATATTTCAAAATTGCTAAGAGAGTTTAAATGCTCTTGCAACAACAAAAAACTTGATAAGCTGGCACGGGTGATAGATATGCTAATTGGTTTGATTGAATTTTTCTACAGTGACAGCATAGATCAAAACATCACATTGTACCCTATGAAGACACACAATTATTATTTGCCAATTGAAATAAATGAAAAACAAAACAATATGAACAGCAAAAATAGGCTATGATGTATTAATAGCTCAGTTGGTAGAGTGTTTGCCTAGCATGCACAGTGCCCTGGGTTCAGTCTTCAGCACTGTATAAACAAGGTGTGGTAGGGACATGCCTGTAATCCCAGCCCTCAAAAACTGGGGGAAAGAGGACAGGAAGTTGGTTACCTATGGCCACATACAAAGTGTGAGGCCAGCCTGGGCTATGTGATACCCTGTCATAAATAAATAAGTAAAGAGCTCCAAAATACCTAATAGTTTTTGTTATTTATATACATTAATGTTTTTTAACATGTTTTTTATAAAATTTTTATTTATTCTTTATATGTATGAATATACTGTCTGCATGCAGGTCTGTGCACCTGTGTTGTGCAATGCCACGGAGGTCAGAACGGGGCATCATATTCCCCTGGAACTGGAGTTAAAGGCGGTTCTCAGCCTCCATGTGGGTGCTGGGGATCGAACCCTGGTCCTCTGCAAGAGCAGTCGGCACTCTTAACTGCTAAGCCATCTCTCTCCAGCCCCTACATTAATGTTTTGATTTAGAATATAATCATCTTTACTGCAGAGACTGCATCACCTATGTACAAACACACTACCATGATGGTCACAGAAGTTCTCAGTACAAACTTGTTGTTTGTTTTCTCCAACTGCAGTTTAGTGTATAAAGAAGGTTAATTTCTTGTTGACACTATATAATATTCTTTTTAAACTTATTTTTATTTTATGTTCATGTATGTAAGTGCACTCATGCCATACAATGCCTGTGGAGGTCCAAAGAAGGCATTGGATTACCTGGAACTGGAGTGAGGATGGTTGTTAGCTGCCATGTGGTTTCTGGGAACCTGAGGTCTTAACCACTGAGCCATCTCTCCAGCTTCTGTAATATTCTTATAAAGTTAAAAAAAAAACACTGATTCTAAGAAAAGTATTTTAATGTGTTTTTTTTTTATTTTTTTATTGAGCTTTTTTCACAGCATCAAGCAAAAAGAGAAATAAGCTCTCAGCCTGGCTTCCCTAGACCATGCAGAAGTTATTTGAGGACAGAAGATGTGAATCCTGATAGGCAGTGCATCCCAGGTATGCATGAATTGCAGTTATACATGTAGCAAGGAGGACACAGGGTTTCTATGAGACCATTTTGACACCCACCATCTTTGTCTGTGTAAAAATTGGCTTGCTGAGCCCCATTGCCAAGCTAGCTGTGCTAGCCCTTTAAGCTCACTACCACCTCTAACTGATTCTCAAGAGTTGAAGAGTTCCTACTTCATTTATAGAATCTAGGCCAATCTATCAAGATTTTTTTGGGTTTGTTTCTTGTTTGTTTATAGAAAGTTAAAACTAAACTGTAACTTCAGGGTAACTGGCAGTTCAGGACTCTGTAGTACAATGAAGTACCTCTTAATTTTGCTCAATTGCTCCAGTGTCCATAAGAGCTGAAGTCCCAGGAGTGCACTAGAAGGGAAATCATTCCTGAGATTGGCTTCGAGTGAGCTAACTGCCAATTACTATTTACAGAGAGGTGCCTGGTTGAATGGGAATGTATTCCAACAAGAACTTTTTTTTCATGTCCAAAAAGAGAACAAGAGTGGATGGGATCTTTCCACCTACAATACTGAAATTCTGAGGACAAAGCTCACAGTAACCTCAGCAGATCCATATAAGGAATCAGGATTTAAAAGTAATAATTTTATAAACAGGAAATAGAAATTTTGGTCAACAGACATGATGGACAGGGATAACAGAAAAATCAACTTCTATTTCTGGGTGGGGCAGACAAATTAACAACAAATAAAGGCTATACAAATAAGAGTGCACAAGTAAGAGACATTGGGTCAGGGAGAACACACAGAAGATTAAAAAAATTAGCACTGGTAAGCTTTTATCCTGGGAAACAAAACATAGCTAGCTCTCTTCACCTCTAGTAGAAAAGTAAGAGGGAGGAAAATCCACTGTCCTCAGGAGTGTGAGAAACCAGGGAACTTTAACCACTTCCAAAAGGCTTTGTGAGATTTGCTTCTGAGAGGCTCCAAAGAGTGAGCTGTACTTTCCTGTCCACACAGCTGGGGGGCCTGGCCTGTGATTGGAGCTTTCTTTTTTTGAAATATTTTTTAATTTATTATTTTTTATGTGTATGAGTGTACTATCTGCATGTAAATTGGTGTACCTGAGTCGTGCAATGCCCTGGAGGTCAGAAGAGGTTGTCCAATTCCCCTGGAACTGGAGTTAAAAATGGTTCTTAGCCATCATGTGGGTGCTGGGAATCAAACCCAGGTCCTCTGCAAGAGCGATCAGTGCTCTTAACCACTGAGCCATCTCTCCAGCCCCAATTGGATCTTTCTCTTTTTTTTTTAATTTTTAATTGATGTTTTATGTATTTCGTACATCATTTTTCATTTCTGTTCAGGCATATTCCCCTATCCCTTCCCCCCACCCCACCCCATCCCATCCCAGATCATGCACTCTGCCATACCTGTCCTGCATCTTTCTCTCAGTCTTTTTTATGCTTAGGAATTCACATTTTCCTCTGTTAATTTCATATTATTCTAAAATATGGATACATACTCTCCACCCATATACAGTAATTACAGAGTCTGAAAATAATTGGTGGGTGGATTCTAGAGCCCATTGAGAGATTCACATTATAACAACGTAGTTGCTTTCAGATAAACAAAAATATAACCATACTGTCATTCAGCTTGCCTTTCATCTGGGGTATTTGGTATTAGCATCCACAAATGAGGGAAACCATTCTCCATTTGTCTTTCTGGGACTGTGTCACCTTACTCAGCATAATGGCTTCGAGCCCCATCCACTTATCTGCAAAGTTCATAATGCCATCCTTCTTTACTGATGAATAGTACTCCATTGTGTAGATGTACCACATTTTTGTCATCCACTCATCTGTTGAGGGGCATGTGGGTTGGTTCCAGCTCTTCACTATTGTGAAGAGAGCTGCAATAAACATGGATGTGTATATATCTTTGTGGCAGGATGAGTCTGTGAGGTATATACCCAGGAGTGGTATGACTGGGTCAGGTGGTAAGTTCATTCTGAGTCTTTTAAGGGTTCTCCACACTGCTTTCCATAGTGGTTGTACAAGTTTACATTCCCACCAGCAATGGATGAGTGTTCCCTTTTCCCCACAACCCCTCCAGCATCTGTTGTCTTTTGTTTTCTTGATCTTAGCTAGCCATACTGGAGTGAGATGATATCTGAGAGTGGTTTTAATTTGCATTTCTTTAATTATTAATGATGATGAACACTTTTCAAGATGTTTCTCAGCTATCTTTAATTCCTCACTGGTGAAGACTCTGTTCAGCTCTTTACTCCATCTTTTGAGTAGGACATTTGGGATACTTTAAAGGCAGTCTTGAGAGGGAAATTTATAGCCTTAAGTGCCCGCATCAAAAAAACAGAAAGGGAACAAATAAATGACCTGACACTGCAGATAAAAACACTTGAGAGACAACAACAAATGAACCCTAAACCCAACAGACAAGAAGAAATAACAAAAATCAGAGCAGAAATCAATGAAATAGAAACAAAGAAAACAATACATAAAATCAACAAATCAAAAGCGTGTTCTTTGAAAAAAAATAAAAACAAAATACACAGGGACCCCCCTGTAGCCCAGTTACCCAAAAAAAAAAAAAAAAAAAAAAAGAGAGAGAGAGAGAGAAACTCCAAATCAATAGTATTAGTGATGAAAGGGGAAACACAACAACAGACAAAGAAAAATCCAGACAATCATATGGGAATACTTCAAAAATATATACTCCACTAAATTGGAAAACCTAAGAGAAATGGATGAATATCTGAAATCCTGGGAACCAATAAGGCTTAACCAAGAAGAGATTGACAGGTTAAATAGACCCATAATATTAGAGGAAATTGAAGATGTAATTAAAAACTTCCCAACAAAAAAAAAGCCCTGGTCCAGATGGTTTCACAGCAGAATTCTATAAAACATTTAAAGAGGTCTTACAACCATTGCTACTCAAACTACTTAGCAGGATACAAACAGAGGGAATTCTCCCAAACTCCTTCTATACCAAAGCAAGGCAAAGATGCAAGCAAAAAAGAAAGTTATAGACCCATCTCACTAATGAATATAGATGCAAATATTCTCAACAAAATAATTGCAAATCACATACAGACCCACATCAAAAAGATCATCCATCATGATCAAGTTGGATTCATACCAGAGATGCAGGGATGGTTCAACATATGTAAATCAATAAATATCATAAAACACGTAAATGGACTGAAAGACAAAACCACACAATCATCTCAATTGATGCAGAAAAAGCCTTTGACGAGATCCAGCATCGCTTCAGGTTTACAGTCCTAGAGGGAATTGGACTGAAAGGAACATTCCTCAACATGATCAAAGCCACATATAGCAAACCTACTGCCAACATCATCCTAAATGGAGAAAAATTGGAACCATTTCCCTTAAAGACGGGAACCTGGCAAGGCTGCCCACTACCACCACTCCTCTTCAACATAGTGCTCGAAACACTTGCTAGGGCAATGAGACAAGAGAAGGAAATTAAAGGAGTATTATTAGGAAAAAAAGAAGTTAAGCTATCCCTTTTTGCAGATGATATGATAGTTTACCTAAGGGATGCTAAAAACTCTACCAGAAAACATCTAGAAACGATTAAGAGTTTTAGTAAAGTGTCGGGCTATAAAATCAACCTAGAAAAATCAGTAGCCTTTCTTTACACCAATAATAAACGTGGAGAAGGAATGCATGGATCTTTTTTAAATCCAAGGCAGTGGCTACCAAGAGCTGCAGACACAGAGTAAGAACAGAGAAATATTTAGTGAAAAGCTGAAAGCTGGAGACAGAAATTTCATGGTGGTTCAAATGCTGACAATTGGGAGACATAAAAAAAGAGATACTAAAGAACCCACCTAGGCTAAAATCCAGTTTCTTTTTCTAAGCTAAAATGCACATAAATATACAAACACACGGAATAGATTAATTAGCCCCACCACCACAATGTCAAAGATTAAAATGTCATGTATTTTTACAGAACTATGTAATATTTTTTTTAACTCAAAATTCTCTTTCACAAGATTATTCACATAAAACCATGGTGGAGCCAGGCCCTGGGCCTAGCTGCCTGATGCTTTTGAGAGGGAGCAGGGAGCAGGTACAGCCAGGTGGTGGTTGTGACCATGACAATGAGCCACAATCTAGAGCACCTCTCTTGCCAAGGCTGAGCCTGGGAGTAGCCACTGCACAACACACCCACGGTCGGCCCTGCCATCATCATCCAGTAGCTGTCAAAACCTGGCTTCGGGCCTCAACAGCATTAGGAACCTGAGAAGCCCACAGATTTCAGAAAAGAAGCTAGTGGACACTGGTATCAAGCTGTTATGTGAAGCTGTGAAACATCCCAACTGCCACTTGGAAAGTCTTGGGTTGGAGGCCTGTGTGATGACTGCTGCCTACAGTGAGGACCTTAGCATCTACTTTTACCCACAGTAAAACCCTGTGGGGAACCAACCTATTGGAAGTCATCTTGGACCACCAAGGTGATTGTGCTGCATGATGCCATGAAATAGCCCAGTGTAACCTGCATGTACTTGTGCTACAAATAACTGACTTTGGTGGGGGAACACAAATGTTTTTGTTGGCTAAGGGAGAAATCCCTACATGACAATCCTAAGCAGCGTGTAAGAGAAACAGAAAATAGGTGTGAAAATTCTATTCTAACAAACCTGGGCATATTCTGACCCCAAACCTAGTACAAAGAAAGGGAGTAGGCCCTTTCTTTGGTCCATCAGTGTGTGAGAATTACAGATCACTGACATTCTAATGAGATATGATTTCTCTGGCATCCAGCTGAGATGTGTTGTGAAAGATGGATGTGGTTTTTCACTTGCTGATAGAGTATGTGAAGGGGAGTAAGAGAGGAGATGGAGGAGGGGACCTGAATATGTATGAAGTACTTGAGTCAATAATTTTTTAAATTATGGAATTATGTGAGAATTTAAAAATATAATTACTTATCAAGAGAATAACATGTCAATAGAAGCAGATACATATATATCCCCAAATGTTGGAACAAGTCTTCAAGGAATTTGAAATGATCCTGATAAGTATATTAAAAAGTCTGGTAGAAAAGTAAAGCTATGGATGTGTGTATCTAAGAAGTCTCAGTAGAGATATGTAAATCCATAAAAAAAGAACTAAATGTGGGGGCGGAGAGATGGCCTAGCAGTTAAGCACCCTGGCTCTCTTGCAGAGGGCCTGGGTTCAATTCCCAGTACCTACATGGCAGCCAACAACTATCCTTAACTGTAGTTCCAGGGGATCCAACATTCTATCCTTTGCAGGCATTCCACAACATAGGTACACTTACACACAAGCATGCAATACACTCATACACTTAAAATAAAAAATAATAAAATATTTTTTAAAAGACCTAAATGGGAAAGCTCAAATGAAAGTACAATATCAGGAATTAAGAATCTGTGTGCTGATAGGAGCAGTGGACAGACACCAAGCAGAGAAACAAAGGACTGGAGTCCTGGAGCACACAGCTAAGGTAAAGTGGAATACAATGAAAACTGCAGGCAAACATCTATCAGACTGTCAAAGACCTATGAACAACACTGAGTGGACAGCTGTTCGGAGCCTTAGAACAGAAGGACAGAAACAGGGGCACTGGAAACATTGGAAAAGCTACTGGCAGAGAACTTCCATGAATCACTGGAAGATTCCAACCTATGGTTAAAGGAGTTCACTGAAAAAAAAAAAAAACAGAATAAATAAAAAGTTTTTAAAAAGTGATTAAGAGCCCTGGCTGCTCTTGCAGAGGACCCAGATTTGATTCCCAGCACCCAGCGTAAAACTGTTGCTGTCCAAGATCTGACTTTGTCCTCGAGTGGATGGAACTAGTAAATGAAAAGCCAAAAGGAGTCAGGGGCTTCCCTCCCTCCCCACGCCCCCCCAAAAAAACCTGAGGACCAGATCCTCAACTGACCTTGAGAAAACAAAAACCTTAGTTAATCTGGGCTAACAGTGTGGCCTTAAGTGTCCAAAAGGAAAGTATAGCCAGAAATAAATAATTAGTAAGGCCTTAGAAATTGTACTTCAGGTATAAAACTTGAGATCTTAGTAAAAAGACAAAAAGACAAAGAAAAAAAAAAAAAGCACAGTTGTTTTGTCTGTCTTACTGGCAAGTGCAGCTACCAGGAGGCTGCCACTGCTTTTGCCATCCTTCAAAGACATGAGACACAGCTTTTCAATCTTCCAATATGGACTAAAGACTCATGTCTCCAAACCTTCAGTGCCAGATGGGGACTGCTGAGACATCCAGCTTGTGGACTGAGCTACTACTGGGGTTTCAGCCTCTTTGGAGTATTGATTGCCATTGTTGGACTGCCCAGGCTCTATCATGGAGACCAGTACAGGAGGATCAAGAAAGGATGTGGTGGTTACTGGACCTCATTTGGTGACCATGGGAAGGGAAAACCCCAGCATGGAGCACAAGGGCAGAACTGATGGTTGTTTGGGCTTGCCAAGGAGGAGACTTCAAACATGACATCTTTCAACCTAATTAAAAAAAAATCATAAGCTGAAGATGTTAAAAGATACGTGTGGCCTGCATATGTGCATATTTTGGAGTGATGCAAATAGGAAGGAACAACAACAACAAAAAGACTGGGCAAAGAGCTGACTGAAATGGTGAACTTCTGCCTGAAACAGTAAACTTCCACATCAAATATTTTAAAAGAGACTGAGAAAAAGATGAAAAACACGTTTGGCAGAATGCATGAGCTCTGATGGGATGGGGGCAAAGATGGGGGAATGGGCCCAGACTTGATTGGAAATTTTGTATGAAATGCACAAACCTTCAATAAAAATTGGTTTTGAAAAAAAGTAAAATATTTAAAAGCTTAAAATAAACAAACAAAATTAAAACTGTTGCTGTCCATAACCAGGTCAATGGTTTCATATATTTATTATTATTTTCCTTTATAAAAATATTTTTTATTTATTTTTTATGTGTAGGAGTGTTTTGCCTGCATGTATGTAAGTACACCTATGTGATGCAAAGTCTGCAGATGCCAGAAGAAATTGTCAGATCTCCTAGAATTGGAGTTAAAGATGGTTGTTAGTCACCATGTGGGTGTTGGGAATTGCACCTGTGTCCTCTGGAAGAACAGCAAGTGTTCTTAACCACTGAGCCATCTCTCTTGCCCCTTATTTATTATTTTTATTTTATGTGTGTGAGTGTATTGCATGTGTGTGTGTGTGTGTGTGTGTGTGTGTGTGTGTGCTCCCATATCATGCACTGCCAGCAGAGGTCAGAAGAGAGGCATCTGACTCCCCTGGAACTGGAGTATAGATAGTTGTTAGCTGCCATAAGGATGCTGGGAACCAAACACAAGTCCTCTGGAAGAACAGTCAGGGTTCTTCAACACTACACCATGTTTACAGCCCCACAATAGAATATTGTTAAATAAACAGAAAGGGTAGAATTCTTTATATGTGAACATGAAAGAATTACAAAATTATTACAAGGAAATAAGGAAGCCAATACCCAAAGGACCATACTAATGCTATTTAATGCTACACACTATATATTTAAATGAAATTTTTTAAGGCAACATTCTTTTTTTTTTAATTTAATTTTTATTGATGCTTTGCGCATTTTGTACATCATTTTCCAATTCAGATCAGGCATATTGCCCTTTCCCTTCCCCCCACCCCCACCCCATCCCAGATCATGTATTCTGCCATAACTGTCCTGCATCTTTCTCTGTTTTTTTTTTTTTTCATTTTTTAGCTATAAGTGATAATCCATGATTACAAGCACCCTTCGTGAAAAACCTTGCTGCAGGCTGTTGTGCCAAACCCCCACCGGCCCCACCATCCAGTGGGGGTGACAGTTGTTTGTTCAATCAATTGATCAAATGAGTGTCCCAACTACATTGCTGTAGTTTTCACCATTCCACCCCAATCGCAGCCTTAACATTCTACACGCCCCCTCTTCCTCAGATTGTTCCCTAGCTTAGAAAAGGGGCACAGGTGGATGAGAAGTAAAACAGTCCACTCTCGCTGATAGCTGTTGACTTGGACTCTGGTCAATTCGGGGCTGTTTCCAAGGCAGCCATGGCCTGTATATCCAAATCTAATTGGCTATTGGCTTCTCTCCTTGGAGGATAACCTATGGCTGATGCCACAAGCTTACATACCTCTACAGGTAGGAGATGTTATAAGCCATATCATCCAACATATGTGTCTATGCCAAAGTAACCTACCATAACTATTAGTGCTGCTTAAAAACCTATGTATCTAATTGCTTGTGTTTCATTAGTAGGATCGAAAGGTTACTCCTGGACAAACTGTCAGCCCATTAAGGCAACATTCTATGCTGGGCGTGGTGACACATGCCTTTAATCCTAGCACTTGGGAGACAGGGCAGGTGGATCTCTGTGAGGTCAAGGCCAGCCTGGTCTACATAGTAAGTTCCAGACTAGCTGGGCTACAGGGAGACCCTCGTCTCAAAGAAGAAAGCCAAAAAGAAAGCAAAACAAGACAAAAAAAAAAAAAAAAAGCAAAACAAAAAAAAAAACAAAACAAAAACAACCAAATAACAAAAGGCAACATTCTGATTATGAAAACCAGAACATCAACTGTACAAGAGTAAGCATCATAAGAGAACTTTCCAGGGTGAGGTGTATATCTTTAGTGGTGCTCATCAGATAGATATATGTCAAGTTTAAAATGTCTCTAACCGGAAAAAAAAAAAAGCAGGGCGTGGTGGCTCACACCTTTAATCCTAGCACTTGGGAGGCAGAAACAGGCAGATCTTTGTGAGTTCAAGGCCAGCCTGGTCTATAGAGTGAGTTCCAGGACAGCTGGGGCTACAGGGAGATCCCCCAAAATGTATCTAACTGAACAACTTACATTAGTGTGTTTTAGTGTATATGTATTAAACAGGCAAAATACACTGAAGAAAGAGAGAACAAAGGAAGAGGTGGAAGGAGAGAGAAGTGAGGAGAGCAGTACAAACAGGCCACGTGCTCATATTTTGAGGCTGAAATGGACAGTTTACAAATTAAGGTACCAGCATATTGCTACAGGCTTTTCAAGCTAGGCCACTGCTACATCCCAGACACAACAGTCCAACTGCAAACCCTGTTCTCTTCACACATGGATAGCACAGAATCCAAGAAAACTTTTTTTTTTTAAACTGAGGTTTTAAAAATCAGATTCCTAGCTGAATGTCATAGCAGAATGAGTGATTAGTTCAAGGTCTATGATTGCACACGCAGCAGGCACTGTGCCTTTCTCTCAGACATTCACTGAACATCAGCTTCCTTTAACCCCAGCAGGCTGCAGAAAGTCCCTGCAAAAAAGTCCTAATAAGAAGCTTCTGGAAAGATTCTAGTCTAAAAATTAAATTTCAACCACAGCAGGCTCTTTTTTTCTCCCCTTTCTCATTCTAAGGGGAAAAAAAACTTAATAGTGAGGACATTATGCTCAGAGAGATTCCGTTTTTTAAAGGAAATACCAGGCTTAATTATTTGGAGGTCATATATTTAAGTTCATCATTAATCCCTTAGTAGATAATACAGTGAAATGAGGGGAAGATTTGCTTGAAAAGAACAGGTGGGTTAGTAAATGAATGTGATATTAAGGTGTTCATCATTTTAACAGCAGAACCAGCCACCTATTTCTTGAAGTTTTTTTCTTTTATTATCTTTTTCCAATTAAAATTTTCACCCCCAAAAATGACCATTTTTTTTTTCTAGATTTGCTCATTGCTTTTTCAATCACTTAGAAAGAGGGAACAGGTATACTTTTTTCAATCATTTAAATGAATGTGACATTGAATTCATTCATTTATTTATGTTTTATTTTTAACAGATAGTGTGGATTACAGATTTTTTCATGCCTCTCCTTTTCCCTGGGGATGTTTTCATTGTTCCAAAATGGGAGACTACACCCCACAACCTCAACTGGTGTCCCCTGAGATATAGCTGGTGTTCTCTGCTCTTTGACTAAACAAGTATGTCCTCAAACTGCTTCCCTAAGCCAGCCGCCTCCTGCCCTGGGTGTTATCCTGAATACAAGTTTTCTGCCATGTCCCTTATCCCTTTTTACCACCAGATCTCACCCTTGGCTAACCTCTGCTACTGCTTAGTGTGTGTGTGTGTGTGTGTGTGTGTGTGTGTGTGTGTATGTGTTTGTGACTGATTTATCTGTGTTATTTTCAGAGGGGCAAAGGGAAAAAGGAGAATAGATCCCATGTTCTTATCTGTGTAATCTCTGACTTGTGGTGGACAAAGTCATGCAGGATAGAGATTGGAACTCAGGATTTCAGATATCAATTTTTTAACAGAGTCCAAGCAAATGAAAGTTACTGATTGAAACTGCAAGTATAAAATATATGAGTTCTGGGGCTGGAGAGATGGCCTAGAGGTTAAGAGCGCTGACTGCTCTTACAGAGGACCTGGGTTCGATCCCCAGCACCCACATGGAGGCCGAGAACTGTCTGAAACTCCAATTCCAGGAGAACTCCAGTTCCAGGGGAATCCGACACCCTCTTCTGACCTCCACAGCATTGTATGACATGGGTGCACAAACTTGCATGCGGACAGTACATTGATACACATACAGAAATAAATAAATGCCAGGAGTGGTGGGGCATGCCTTTAATCCTAGCACTTGGGAGGCAGAGGCACGCGGATCTCTGTGAGTTCGAGGCCAGCCTAGTCTACAGAGTGAGTTCCAGGACAGCCAGAGCTACAGGGAGACCCTGTCTCAAAAAGACCAAAAATTATATATAGATGAGTTCTAATTCTTGACTATGTAGGCATGTGTGATTTATGTATGTATGATATGTGCAAACACGTGTTCATGTTCAAGTCTGTGTGTACATGTGAATGTGTATCTGTGTGCCTACATGTGGAAGGCAGAGCTTGAAGCTGGTTGTCATCCTCAGTTACTCTCCACAGAGTCCCTCACCCAACCTTGAGTTCACCAGTTCAATGTAGTTGACTGGCTAGTAAGATTCAGGGATCCACCTATCCCTGCCTTCCCAGCACTGAGATTACAGACACAAGGCACCTTGACTGGCTTTTTATGTGGATGGTGGGGCTCAAATTCAGGTCCTCATGCTTGTGTAGCAAGCACTGTACCAAATGAGACATCTTAGCCCAGCAGTTCCTAACAGCATCCTTTCATGCACTGACTGCATTTGCTTGCTGTGTACAAGGTGTTAGTAACTCCCAAAAGTTGGAATCATACAGAACAATGATAAGACAGATATTATCCCTCTCCTGTGAACACTAACCAGAAAGGAATCCTAAAAGCAAATAAATGATTCTAGGTTTAGAGGTAAGAGTCAATTGTGTCACATGAACATACAAAGGAGAAATATTAAAGTGTTCTCTCTTATTTAGTATTCATTAATCAATCACTAAATATTACTATATTCCATATAACATGCCCAGAATTGTATAGTAATAGAGATTCTTACATCTGAAAACTCAAAAAGTACTGCTTTAAAACAAACAACTGGTGATCCTAATTATAATAGAGGTATCAATAAGACTTTGATTTATAAATTTTCTAATGCTTATTCTTGCATTTGTTTCTGTTCATAAATAAATATGAACATGTATTTTTTTCTCTATGCTCAATTGCTCTCTGTCCTTTCATTTCACTATTTCTCAGTAGCATCTACCTGTGGTGCTCACTCAATAAAAGTAAATTTGACAGCAGAGAGAAGTTGGACGTTCCTAATCTTATACTTATCTGGTCGCAGTAGCCCTCCTGGTGCAGATTGATAACCAGACAATAGTTCATAACAGATCAAAATTCAGTAATCCCAAATGCAAAGTAACCACTCCTAAGATGGGAGTCTGCTTCCTCAGTGTGGGGTCAAGGTTATTTCCCATAGAAGACCAAGGCAACTCCTTTTCGGTGTTCGCACTATTCACAGCTGCTGTTGACATCCTGTGGTGTCTGCTCTGGAGGTCAGGCCACAACTTTTGATTCACACCATTTGATTAAAAAAATCAGAGATGTGTTGCCCTTGAAGTAGGCTGCAGTAAAAATAGATCAAACTATCTGGTGTCTCCAGGAACACTCAGGTTATTGTCTCTTTATCCAATTTCTTTAAATTTGTAAAGGCAGGAAAGGCTCTAGGTCTCTGAAGAAATTGTACAGCTCAGAGTAGATTTAATAATATAAACTTTTCTCTCCTCCACAATAATAGTGACTCACAAAAATCTGAATGCACAAAGCATTTAATGTGGTGACATCCTGGGGAAAAGCAAGAAGCTGGAACTCATATATGTACCTTTCCATAATTAGGCTTTGCTCTAGCTGTCACAGGAACACCGTGGCATCCTGAAACAACAAACATTTATTTTGGAGCAATGTTAAAGATGGAGGAAAATTCCATTTTCAAGCAAGCTTATCAGTTTGGAGAAATATATCTCAAAGAAGGCATATCATTCAAAATGTTGATTAAACTCAATGTTTTCTCTGGCGTTACTTCCTCCTCTCGGGCATACTCATCTGCTTGAAAGAGACACAGGCTGCACATTAAATATCTCCAAAGACCTTTTTGGTGAGAGAGATTAATGTGAGTGGTCATTAAAAGCTGTGTCAGGGTCTCGTAAACACACGCACCATGTGGAGTTTGCAGAGCAATCCATCAATCAGAAACAGCCCTTGAGGGCCTTTCGAAAGACAATGGGAGCCAATGAAGGTCCTTGACCAGATGACAGGCATATGGAAAAGGCTGTCTGTCTTCTAGGAATGGTGGTTAGGCAGCTGGGAAGGAAATTATATCAGTAGATAGTGCAGTGGGTGAACCTTTTGAGGGCCCCATCTGAGCAGGTAACTGTGGATATCACATGGTGCTGAGAGGTCTTGAAAACATAAAGAGCAGGATCAATGTCAAATGAAATATGCGGGCTGGAACACATAGATCTGGACTCTAGACAATCACATTCTGGCAGTGAGGGGGGCATGTGAGCCACACAGAATCTACAGCAGCTGTGCTGTCGATGGTGGAAAGGTTTAGAGAAGTGTCAGAGCAAGGTGAAGAACAAGGAAGATAAAGGGACCTGATGGCTAATATTGATTATTAACTTGACAGCACCTAAAAATCACCCAGGAGAAAAACCTCTGGGCATGTCTGTGAGGGAGTTTCTAGATCAAGTGAAGGGAAGTGCAGCTTTAAATGTGAGCGGCACCATTTCATTGGGCTGGGACCCTGGACTGAATAAAAAGAAAAGCTGAAGACCAATATTCATTTCTCTCACCTCCCTGAGGCTACATACAGTGTGGTCCTCTGCACCATGAACCTGCTGCCATGCCTTTCTTCCCACCCCATGATGCATTGTACCCACTCAAAATGTAAGGCAGAATAAATCCTTCTTCAAGTTGCCTTTTCAAGGTACTTTGTCACTGCAATGAGAAAAGAAATGAATACCAAGGATCTTTCAGAATGAGTTCCCGATAGATCACATAGAGGCCACAGTTCAACTGTCCTATCTCACCTCCCATCCTGTGCCGGATAGCTTTAGTGTCAACTTGACACATCTGGGTTGAGGGAGCCTCAATTGGGGAAATGGCTCCATTGGATTGGCCTGTGGCCACATCTGTGGAGTATTGTCTTGATGGTCAAGCAGTGTGGGAGGGCCCAGCCCACAGTGAGTGGTGCCACCCTGGGCAGGTTGTTGTGTACAGTATAAGAGGGAATGCTGGGCATGAGCCAGGGGAGCAAGCCAGTGAACAGCATTCCTCCATGGCCTGTGCTTCAGCTCCTGCCTCCAGGTTCCTGCCCTGAGTTCCTGCTTTGGGCTCCTTAAGTGATGAACTGTGACCCAGGAGATGTAAGCTAAATAAACCCTTTCCTCCCCAAGTTGGTGTCGGTCAGAGTGTTTTGTCACAGGAATGGAAGACAAACTAGAACACAACCCAACCATTGAATTCCACTTCCTGCAATGACCACAGGTCTCCAAGCAGCTTCAGCAAAACTCATTCTAGTGTTTGGCTGCAGAATCTTCACTGAATCTTAGGCAGGGCAGAAGAAGTCAGCTGTGCACAGAGCCATCTCTATTTACATTTCCCAGGCACTCCCAAGAAAGGAGAAGCACAGAGTTTTTTTTTAGAATTGTAAACACTTTAAGGAAGCTGTCTGTGGTGGTTTGAATGAGAAACCCACATAGGCTTTAAGTATTCAGACATTTTTTTTTAATTAATTTTATTTATTTCTGTATGTGTATGAATGTACTGTCTGCATGCAAGTCTGTGCACCCGTGTCGTGCAACGCCGCGGAGTTCAGAAGAGGGTCTCGGATTCCCCTGGAACTGGAGTTCTCCTGGAATTGGAGCTTCAGACGGGTCTCAGCCGCCATGTGGGTGCTGGGGATCGAACCCGGGTCCTCTGCAAGAGCGGTCGGCGCTCTTAACCGCTAGGCCATCTCTCCAGCCCCGTATTCAGACATTTTTGTCTCCAGTTGGTGGCACTGTTCTTGGAGGTCTTCCTTCCTGTGTTCATTGCAAGATGTGACCCTCGGCTTGCTGCTCCAGCCCCAGCCACCATGATTCCCGCCACAATGGACTCTGATTCCCTAGAACTGTCAATCGTAAGCTCAAGTAAACTCTTCCTTTTATAAGTTCCCTTGCTCATGGTGGTTTTATCACAGCAACAGAAAAGTGACTAGTACAGTTATTTGGTACCAGAGAGTGGGCTGTTGGCTGTAAAGATTCTGACCATGTGGATGTTTGGAGAAATGTGGAAGACTTTGGAACTTTGGGATAGAAAAGCTGTTCACTACTGTAAGCAGAGCTTAACGGGCCATTCTAGTAGAAGCCTGGAAGAAAACATTGCTGCAAAAAATGTAGTTCCAGAGGAAAATAAAGACTTAGGCAGCAACTGGGATATTTTGATAAAGAGTCTGGCAGCAGTTTGCCCACAGCCCAAGTGCTTGCCTGATGCTAAGTTGAAAAGCAATGGACTAATATCTTTGGTGGAGAATATTTCAAGACAGCCTAATGTAGAAATGGTGGTGTGGTTATTGATGGTGAATATTGTGAATACAGTGAAGAAGAGCTGATGGGGCAGAAAGAAATGCAGAATATACAGTTTGGATCTGAAAACTGCACTAGGAAGGCATGTGAAGGAGAGGTTCCCTTTCATAAGGAGACTAAAGTGATTAAGGAGAGGCCTAGCTATTTACAAATAAACAATGAGAAAGGTGAGATTAAAGTGATTAAGGAGAGGCCTCGAGATTTACAAGTAAACAACAGAATCAGTACCTTCAGGGCAAGACCACACCAAGCTAAGCCTCCAATTTTTGAAAGGAAAATACTGAAAGCGTTTTCTACTCCAACAAGTCCAGGGCAGAGAAAATTTGCAAATGTGGTTAAAATAGGAGAGAGTCCATCCCGAACTTGCAGCCAAACTCGGCAATTTCATTCACGTAGTTCTGGCTTTAGAGGCATGAAGTTTGCAAGAGTGAAGGGGTCATCAGTTCTTCCTCCACGGTTTCAGAGAGCCACAGAGGCCAGGCAGAGTGCAGCAGGGGCATCCCTGAATAAAGAAGGCCCCAATAGGCCATTGCGTGAAGCTGTGAATGTGAAGCCTGGTTGGCAGCGGAAACCCCAAGAAGACATTGGAGATGACAGAGCTGTGAGATATTTGCCAAGGAGACCTGCATAGAGGGAGTGGTACCAACCTAAGAAAGAGATGTATGTTGCAAGCAAAGCTGGAAGAGCTGAGCCATCTAAGCCCTTTGGAAGTCAAGTCCCAGAAGTTGCACATGGAATTACTGGACTTGGTGTTTGCCCTGCTGGTTTTTGGTCTTGTTTTGGTCCAGTATTTCCTCACTATGCCTCTATTCCTCCCTTTTGGAATGGGAATGTGTATTCAGTTCCACTGTATGTTGGGAGTATGTAATTTGCCTTTTGATTTTACAGGAGCTTACAGTTAAGAGATTGGCCTGTGTCACAGAAGAGATTTTGGACAATAGACTTTTGAATAGAATTGAGACTGGTAAAGACTATGGGGACTTTTAAGGTTGGACTAAATGCATTTTGCATTTTATATGGTCAGGAGCCTATGGGAGCCAGGGAGTGGAATGTGGTGGTTTGAATGAGTGTCGCTCATAGGCTTTAAGTATTCAGACATTTTGTCTCCAGTTGATGGCACTGTTCTTGGAGGTCTTAGAAGGTGTGGCCATGCTGGAGAAAGTATGTCATTGGGGGAAGGCCTAGTGAGTTTAACAAGCCTTGCAGTCTCCCGTATCTCTCTCTGCTTCCTGTGTTCATTGTGAGATGTGACCCTTGGCTTGCTGCTCCATCCCCAGCCACCATGCTTCCCGCCACAATGGACTCTGATTCCCTGGAACTGTCAATCGTAAGCTCAAGTAAACTCTTCCTTTTATAAGTTCCCTTGCTCATGGTGGTTTTATCACAGCAACAGAAAAGTGACTAATACACTGTCATCTAGGAAGGCCACAAGAAGCATTGAGGATCTGTGAAGGCAGAAATTATCAATTGCTGAGAAATCCCCCTCAGACACACATGATGATATGGGGAGAGACAAATCCAATGAGTAAACTTGAACCTTCACTGAGATGGTTCAGTTAATTCTGTGTCATTGCTAAGAGCTGTTTTATTGCAACATCTTTCCTTTAGTCCTATTTGTTTTGCCTATTATCAAATTATTATTTAAAGCTAGTATCTATTTGTTGAATGTTTTGTGCTCTGTAGTGACCAGCTAGCTACCTGCCTGTTAGGGCTACTGTAGAAGCAGAGAGCAGAAAAGGAAAATAAAAGAACAGTACCTGTCAAGAGGGAGGAAAGGATTGGCTAGAGATTCTAACTTGCAATGTTGGTGTTGGAGTTTGGAAGAAAACTTTCCTAAAGGCCAGCAAAGCAATAAAGCGAGTGATAAAGAGACAAGCAATGCCTGAAGGGGAGGAGAACGGCCTTTGCAGAGAAACTCCACTGGATAAAGGGGAGAGTCCAACAGATATTCTTTAAAGACCCTCAGAAGTTACTGAAAGTATTCTTGGACCATGTCAATCAGAAGGAGCAAGGCATCCTCAGGGCAGAAAGGAGCATGGCTGAGCTGTAAGAGGCTGCTTGCAAGAGCTCAAACATGGGCTTCTTTATTTAATATTTTTATTTATTACTTGTACTGTATGTATATGCATATATTTCCTGCATGTATGTAAGTGCACTCATGTCATACGATACCCACAGAAGACAGAAGAAGGTGTCAGATCCCCTGGAACTGGAGTTCTGGAGGGTAGTTAGCCACCATGTGGGTGCTGGGATTTGAACCCAGGGCTTCCGTAAGAAGAGCCAGAGCTTTTAACCACTGAGCCGCCTCTCTAGCACCGAATAAGCTCCTTAAAAAAGTTATGTGTGGGCTGGAGAGATAGCCTAGTGGTTAAGAGCACCAACTGCTCTTGCAGAGGACCCAGGTTCCATCCCCAGCACCCGCATGGCGGCTAAGAACTGTCTGTAACTCCAATTCCAGAAGAACTCCAGTTCCAGGGGAATCCGAGACCCTCTTCTGACCTCTGCGGCATTGCATGACATGGGTGCACAAACCTACATGCAGACAGTACATTCATACACATACAAAAATAAATAAAATTAAAAAAAACTTTAGAAAAAAGTTATGTGTATGAGCATACTGCCAGCATGAATGTTAGTGCACCAACATCATGCAATGCCCACAGAGGTCAGAAAAAGGCGTTGGACTCCCTGGGCTGGAGTTATGAATGGTAGTTAGCCTCCATGTCAGTGCTGGGCATTGAACCCAGTCCTCTGAAAGAACAGCCAGTTCTTAACCACTGAGCCATCTCTCTAGGCCCAAATATAGGCTTCTTGGCAAGGCCTCTGGAGTCAGTCTTCTGCATTCTGTCTAGAGGTGAGTTGCATCTTTCCTGTCACCCCTAGCAGCGTTCTTAGTACCATTCATCTTACATCCTCCCCAAAGGCATTTTTCATTTCGTCTCTGCCATAAACCTTTTTCATTTTCTGATAAGTGGAAATAACATATGATTCTCCATCTACTCCAAGTGCTACCTGATCTCACTCAGAAACAAAATCACTCTCCTTCATTGTCTTTCAAAAGTAGACTGATACTAGATTGAGTGGCCTGTATGTATCCATTGTTTCACGGTGCAAACTTCACTGGCAGGCCCTAGGGAAAGACGAAGGAGTGGAAACAAACAAGACAAAGGAAGGAGGAAGCCAAAGGCATGTTAAATCAGAGATGACCTCCCTTTGCAATATGTCCTTTCTGAATTTGTTTGCACATATTAGAAGAGAACAGAGTTTCCTAGGGTTACTTCATCATAAGCCTGATGATGGAAACCTGTGAAAGGAAACAAATATATTTCAATAATTCACAGTGCTCTTTGACTCTTTAAAACCCATTTTGTTTTGAGAAGGTGAGGCTCAATCCTTTCTCTGGCCTATCTTGAAAACACTTCTGCTGGTATCCTTATCAGTCTAATTAATGCAATTACTTTTCTGGTAGAATATTTCAAGGACAGCCACCACATCTAAATTACCTCTGTATTGTTAGTGCCTCTAGCAGAGT
Source organism: Rhizomys pruinosus (assembly GCA_009823505.1). NCBI lineage: Eukaryota > Metazoa > Chordata > Mammalia > Rodentia > Spalacidae > Rhizomys > Rhizomys pruinosus. The sequence goes on from VZQC01010439.1 coordinate 1,431,010, forward strand.
ATGGCCTGGAGAAGGCACCCACTAAATACTTAAACGAGCACCCAGTGGAAGAGCAAATGAACAAACCTGACAAGTAGATAACGTCCTGGTTTAATAGGTCACCAATGGCTACTTGGGAGATTCAACATGTGCTTTTGGATTGCTCTCTGCCAAAGGACTCATCTGTGTTCTTCACAATTATTTCTAAATGGCGTATGTACTATAGTAAGAGCCATGATATGAGAGCCTCACAGCATGCCAGATTGTGGGCTATTAGCTCATTTAATACTCACAACAACCCTGTAGATGGTATCATTATCTTGATTTTATAGAGGAGGGAACAGACGCCAAGAGAATGACTATAACTTGTTCAAGGTTATTTTATGAGGCTGATTTCGAAAATCCAAAGCCACCTAACTCCAAATCTTGTACAGGAAACCACTATCATATGCATTTCCAGGGCCAGTAAGGCAGACTAGATTCACCTTTCCAGCACCTGCTGCTTTGTAGACCATAGAATGACTTAGAGAAGCCAATCCAAAGTTCACCAACCCAAATTACAGTTCAATGTCTCCCACTGACTTAGTAGGTGACTAATGAATTGCTTAATTTGGGGGTTTCAGGTTTATTGTTTGCAAAATGGAATATATTGATTTAAAAAAGTCTTTCTCAAGCAGGATATAACTAATAAGCCCTGTATTTGAACACGATTCTCTTTCATCAGCTTTTGCATTTCGGCTGTGAATGTCCTGTCACCATTCCTTGCAAACGCAGACATGTTTTTCAGCTTCAGAAAAAAGACAACAGTAAAAACTTTGGGCTAACTGGAGTATGAAAATGAACAGGAAAGGATTGTTAACTGAGTTTGACGTTGGAGGTGACATTGCTAATTCTACTGCCTCTGCCGTCTTTATGAAATGCAAGACATGACAGAATATCTGTCAAGGAGTGGCAGAATTCCCTGTCTTATCACAGATCGGTGCAAATTTAAAAGCTATGCAGAAGGTCATTGAAAAAGAGGAAAAAAGGAAGGGTAATGTATGCCAGGTAATAATTGGAGGCAAAAAGAAGTTTTAGTGGGTTTCTGTGATTCAAAAGAAGGGACTAAAATATCTGAAATTAAAAATCACAGTTGTAGGTTGTGGGTGTAACTGAGGGGCAGAGGGAATGTGGGAAGACCCGAGCTGGGGCCCTAGCATGCATCCATCCCCATCCCCACTCCTAGTTCTTCCCTAGCATCCACACACACACACACACACACACACACACACAGACACACACACACACACAGACATGCACACATACACACACACACACACACACACGACAGAGTCAACATGCATGCTGGCCTACATGCAAGAAGCACCCTCTCCAATAAATTCAAATAACAGAAACATTTTAAAAAATTACTTGGCAAATAAGGTACAGACTCTTCCCTTTGTATTATAGGAATTTGGTAGTAAATTAGTGATGTGTACCAGGATTTCCTTATGAAGCTCAGTTGGCTAGTTATCATCAGACCCCTCCTTTGTGCAAAGTATTCTGTCAAATTGGGATAGGAAGAATTCAACAGGAAAACAAATTACATCTTGTTCAGAAGCCCATGATCTCATAGGCTAAAAAGAGAAAGTTTGAAAACAGGAAGGGACTTGGACAGACATCATGAAGCTACTATGTAATATTTCTAGAGTATAGCACTGGCCCCCCAAAGTAAATGTTCAAGAAAATATTAAATGGAATTGAAGTATGATGGAAGACTGAATAATACCAGCCCTAAATGCTGATGCTAGGAGGATGAACTGGTACAGAAAGATTCTACAGGTAGGTTGGACCTTGACAATGATCAGAGTCACAGGTTCAGTGGATCTAGAAAGTATTTAGACAAATACCTCTGTGGGGTATGGCGTCTTTAGAACTACAACCAATAAAACTAGGCTGTTTCACCTCCCACTTGACACCTAAATTATATCTGACTTGGGAGAGTTCAGGTGTGAACACTGAGCATGACTCACTGGACTTTGAGAATTGGGTGCCAAAATGAAAAGCCAAACACCTTTTGATTAGAACCCTTTTAAAACAAATTCTTTGATGATGCTAAATAAATGTTTGCCAGTGACTGACTGAATGAATGAATTATTCCTACTAAAATATAGAACTGGAGAGACAATAGAGCAGACTGAAGGCAGGGTAACTGCCGTGCACTCCCTCCCATCTGCGAGGGCCCGGTGAGATCTCCAGAGTCCTTGATTCCTTCGGAACTTCAAGCACCACCCTACCACCCCTTCTAAGAATTTCTCCAGTCAACCTTTTAATAGCAGGTCTAATTTCTCACAGTTTTCAGCTGGATGAGATCATTAAACATCTCAGATTAGATGGGAAGTGGACCCTCCACAGTCCTTTCCTTCAGTCCACACCAGTTACTGTATTTGTGAACTGGGAATAGCAGAGCTGTTGGAAGGAACAATTATTCAATGTGATTATGAAGAACTCTGCAATATAAAGTGCTTGTTAAAATTGAGAACCTCTCAATCTACTCTTTCTAATTCCCCCCAATCTCTAAAACCCCCATTTGTAGAAATATCACAGGCTTGCCTAGACAGCGAGTATTTTGAAGTGTATGCTTCACCATTTAAATCTGTCATCTTGCAAAGTAGCTCATTATTTCAGAAATATGAGCATTTTAAAGGTGCTGCTGCAGTTCTCAATCACAACTTTTCACTGGCTTTATTTAAAATAAGCCACCTTGAAATTGGCCTCCAAATCCACATCTTTGCACATCAGCCTTAAGTAGCAGTTATGCGAGTGTGCATGTGTGTACACTTTTAATATGATGTCTAGGTGATGTCTGTTTTAATTATCCCTATTAGATAGATCATTCCTCTTTAGAATTTCCATTCAGTTGAACAATAAGTGGAAGAATTCATTTTCTCTCAAACACCTTATTCGGATGAACTTTAGTGAGAAGTTAACTCAGCTAATTTGTTTGCTTTGCATAATTATTATAACCACCCAGTAAGTACTATCGGTGAGTACTAATATCCTACAGGAATATCATAGGCTCTATTTAATAAGGTCTTCCTTTTAGTCCAAGTACTGGTTTTGTTTCTTCCCTTCCCTATAATCACAGGAAGTCAAAGGGAATAAGAAGATCAGGTCCATTTAAAAGCCACACAGGTAAATAAACTTGGATTTCCCTGTGAGTGTGGCAGTGAATAGAAGCTGAGACAGAAATGTGAAAGAAACAGGCTAAACATGGCACACAAGGTGATTCAATTTCATGGTTAACCTTGGCTCTATGTTCAAATTGCCCAGGTAAAATACCGGCAGGAAGAGTATGGGGGTAACCAACCATATTCTAGTTGGATTTAAGGCCAGCTTAACAAGATGGAGTTCATACCAGACACTTTTACCAGGACCAAGAACTGCGGCTAGACAGGTCACAGAGGAAAAATCCACTTCTATCATTCTACTAAGTAGACAAAATATTAAAATGACTTCTAATGACTTAGTATACTCATAGATCATTGCACCTCTCCACTCTCACCAGAGAAGGCTCTTCTTGCAGCAAACAGTGATTAACAGTGACCCACAGCTGGTCAACATGCAGAGAATAAGAGACTGTGAGTTCTCAGTCCTCACACCTTTTCCTTTCAAGGCTCAGAGATCATTGTGGAAGAGGAATAGAAAGCCTGTAAGAGGCAGAAGTCGTAGATGAATACAAGGAAACTGGGCTGCACATGTGAACCCACCACGCTTCTGACAGACAGCATGTACAAGACCTGGGAAAACCCAAGCCAGAAAGTGGACCAGCATGGACAGGAGAAGTAGACAGGAAGCACAGTTCCTAGCTGAGGATATACAGCATGGACAGGAGAAGTGGGCAGGAAGCACAGGTCCTAGCTGAGGATATACAGCATGGACAGGAGAAGTAGACAGGAAGCACAGTTCCTAGCTGAGGATATACAGCATGGACAGGAGAAGTGGACAGGAAGCACAGGTCCTAGCTGAGGATATACAGCATGGACAGGAGAAGTGGGCAAGAAGCACAGGTCCTATCTGAGGATATAGAGCATGGACAGGAGAAGTGGGCAAGAAGCAGAGGTCCTAGCTGAGGTTATACAGCATGGACAGGAGAAGTGGGCAGGAAGCGCAGGTCCTAGCTGAGGATATACAGCATGGACAGGAGAAGTGGACAGGAAGCACAGGTCTTAGCTGAGGATATAGAGCATGGACAGGAGAAGTGGGCAGGAAGCACAGGTCCTAGCTGAGGGTATAGAGCATGGACAGGAGAAGTGGTCAGGAAGCACAGGTCCTAGCTGAGGATATAGAGCATGGACAGGAGAAGTGGACAGGAAGCACAGGTCCTACCTGAGGATATACAGCATGAACAGGAGAAGTGGACAGGAAGCACAGGTCCTATCTGAGGATATAGAGCATGGACAGGAGAAGTGGACAGGAAGCACAGGTCCTAGCTGAGGATATACAGCATGGACAGGAGAAGTGGACATGAGAAGTGGACAGGATTTTACCTGGGCAGTTTGAATGTAGAGCCAAGGTTAACCATGAAATTGAACTGAAAGATAATGTATGAAATACACAAATCATCAATAAAATATTTCAGAAAAGAATACACATGGAAGCACTGTGCACTTTGAGAAAATGCTGCAACTCTCAACTGATGGTATTAACAGAAAACAAACATGGCTATGCCTATTTTACTACAGAATAGATCTATTTTTCATGTAATACACATCTGCAGTTGACAGATAGGCACACATTCCTGTAGCCAATACTAAGAGTATCCATTGTAAACCTTGTCTTCCATGAGCCAAGTGTTACTCTAAGTGGGTAGGACCTTGACCAGCTGCTTTCCCTGCAGAGGTCTGACCTGAGGAAGAGAAAGCTCCAGAGGACCCATCCTTGCTTGTGCCAGCTACACACAAGCTGTCAGGAAGACTCTCCTTGCTTTGGGGGCTGAATGCATACTTAAGAAAAAAGACCGGAGCAGTTGGGATTACGGAATATTCAACAAAGCACGCCACTCCTGTTTGTTGCTCACTTATCTCTTGTTGAGCATCCTCTCCTGAATGGTTGCCTCTGGCTGTCCCAGGGATGCATATTCTGGCTCTGTGGATAAGAAAAGCATGAATCCAATGTTTTATTCACCCTGTGTTTATGAAGTGCCTTCTATGTGTGAGGAACTTGGCACCAGGATTGTGCATTATCAAGCAAACCCAACACAGGCCCTGCCTTTTATACACCGTCAATTTAGCAAAGATTTCTTTTTTTTTTAATTTAATTTTTATTGATGCTTTGTGCATTTCATACATTTTTTCCAATTCAGTTCAGGCTTATTTCCCTTTCCCTTCCCCCCCACCCCCACCCCATCCCAGATCATGCATTCTGCCATAACTGTCCTGCATCTTTCTCTGTTTTTTTTTTTTTTCATTTTTAGCTATAAGTGATAATCCATGAGTACAAGCATCCTTCATGCAAAACCTATCTGCAGGCTGTTGTGCCCAAACACCTACAGCCCCACCATCCAGTGGGGGGTGACAGGTTGTTTGTTCAATCAAGTTGATCAAATGAGTGTCCAGACTACATTGCTGTAGTTTCACCATTCACCCCAATCGCAGCCCTTACATTCTACCACGCCCCCTCTTCCGCAGGTTGTTCCCTAGGCTTAGAAAAGGGGCACAGGTGGATGAGAGGTAAAACAGTCCACTCTCTCTGGAGCTGTTGACTTGGACTCTGGTCAATTCTGGCTGTTTCCTTTCATGGGCTGACAGTTTGTCCAGGAATAACCTTTCGATCCTACTAATGAAGCACAAGCAATTAGATATATAGGTATTTAAGCAGCACTAATAGTTATGGTAGGTTACTTTAGCTTAGACACATGTTTGGATATGTTAATCCATGAATTACATTTTCCCCCCTGTTAAATATGACAGGGTCTTACTGTGGCTTATAACATCTCCTAACCTGTAGAGGATGTAAGCTTGTGGCATTAGCCATGGGTTATTTCTCCAAGGAGAGAGCCAATAGCCAATTAGATTTGGGTTATACAGGCACATGGCTGCCTCTGCTGCACAGTATTTCCAGGCAGGTGAGGTGTAGCTGGTGCTGACAGTGGAGTCTTGCTTGACTCAGGGAGACCCGTATTTGCTTTATTTCTTGACTGAGACAATGTTCTAAGCAGTGAGACTCTACATACTGAGCACAACACATATTTTTTGGAGTTTGCAATTCATTGGAAGAAATGGATTGTAGATTAATCCTGTAATCAAATATTTTATTATAAGAAGTTTGCATTGGTTATAAAGTACAAAGTGCCATAAGAGTTTTATACAGGTGACCTGCTTCAGAATGAAAAGTCATAGAAAGCTGCTTAGAGAAAATGAAACTGTATCTGAGACTCTAAAGCTGAGAAGAAGCAAATAAGGGGCTAAGAAATGAAATGCTTGAGAAAATAAAAATATGTGTAAAAGCGCTGATTATCCCAGCATGGATGGGTAGGTGAGGCAGGCCCCAGCTTTTACTGAGGAGCTGTTGACAGTGGATAGTTGTGCTGAAGGTGAAGAGAGAACCATTCTTGTTGAGGATGTGACCACTGGAAGGTTTTCCATGCTCCGGTGGAAGACCCAACACCCGTGTACATATGGGCAGTCATAACTGGATTTTGTGGGTTATGAGAAAGAACAGACATTGTTAGAGGTGATGTCTTGGGAGGAACATGAGAGGTGCTGGAGAGGGAAACCAAGGTAGATATGATCATGTTTAATTGTATACACGTAAGAAATTCTAAAAAAAAAAAAAAAAAAGGCAAAAATACAAAGAAAAAGGTCACAAACTTTCAAAGACCCACAAGAAGGCGATGCAGAGTGGGAAGAAGGTAGAAGGATAAGAAGTTTGCCTAGAAAAATGGGGTGGTGCCAAGTCCACAAAGCTACATGAAACCACAGGAGACATGTTGAATGTATCCCAAGAAAGTAGAAAATATGGAAGGCTCTTATCAGAAAGCTCAAACGATCCAATTTGTGTTTTGAAAGATTCTCACTGCAGAGAGAATCATTGAAACAGTCCAAGCTAGAGCCCTTGCTGTATAAGAGTTAGATGGGGAAGGAAAGATCCTTTCTTTCAGTAGAGTAACCATTGGTAAGATGCCTGTGCTCCTGTGAAATGCCCACATCCATGCTCCTGTAAGCAAACCTAATGAACCTCATTGGATCACCCTTCTCCTAAATACAATGAAAGTGAAAGAATAACTAGTTTGAAAGAAGAATCGAATCAGCAGTGGACAGGGATAATAGAAGTTAATGGGATCAAGTAACATCAAAGTACATTATGTACATGTATGGGAATGCCATAATGAGATTCATCATAATGTAATCATGCATAACTAATATATGCTAATAAAACATTAAAAATTGATATATAGTAACAGTGAATATGAAGTCAGGGGAGAAATAAGGTGACAAATGTTTGAGGATATAGGGTTTTCTGAATTTACATTCTGAATGATTGGCATTAAGAAGAGAATGGACAACAGATGACAACCATGTTCCTGGTTTTGCCTCCAAGGTAGACTGTAATATTCCATTCACTAAGACAGATAACTGTGGGAGGGACCCAGAGATGGCAAAGGATGAATGAACCTCTATTTTTTTTTTAGTATTTTATTTGTCCCTTACAGCTCCACAAGGATAAATACAAAGAGTGTACTAGATCTTAGGGCAAGGTAAGAGTCTGATATGAAGTCTTGGGAGTGTTGAAGCTGGAGAGATGGTTCTGCAGTTCAGAGCACTGACTCCTCTTACGGAGGACCTGGGTTCAGTTCCAGGTGGCTAACAACTGTTCTTAGCTCCAGGTCCAGGGGACTTATTCCCTCTTCTGTCCTCCTTGGGCATTGCCTGACACATAAGTAGATGAGGCAATATACCCATACACACAAAATGAAAATAATAAATAATTTTTCTTAAAAAAGAGTTGGGACTGTTAAGGATTGAATATGTCCTCTAAATTATAATTCTGTATAGTATCCCTAAGAAATGAGAACAAAGAGTCATTGGCTAAACTACAAATCTCCCACATCTCAGAATGCCACCTGACTAAGATACGGGTCACAGAAGACATAACAAACTGAGGTACTGTCATGCCAAGGTAGCAGGGAGTCCTAGTTCATCCAGTATAACAAGGGTCTTTATGAGAACAAAAGACAGAGATGAACAACTTAGTCCAACAAGGAAATCCAGGGCTGAAGCATTGTAGCTCCAGGCCAGGCAGCTAGCTCCTAGGGTCCCCAAAGGCTAACCTAGGCAGGAATTATCCTCCCCTAGGGCATTCAGCACAACCGAGCACACAACAGATGGTGTTTTATATTTCTGATGGCAACGTATGAGGGAATAAATACGCTTCGGAAGCGTGGGGGGTGTGGAGGGGGGCGTGGAGGGCGGTTCTGTTGTTTTTTTTTTTTTTTGTTTTTATTAATATCTTTAGTTCCGATGTGTATGAATGTACTGTCTGCATGCAGGTCTGTGCACCCGTGTTGTGCAATGCCGCGGAGGTCAGAAGAGGGTCTCAGATTCCCCTGGAACTGGAGTTCTCCTGGAATTGGAGTTTCAAACGGTTCTCGGCCGCCATGTGGGTGCTGGGGATCGAACCCGGGTCCTCTGTAAGAGCGGTCGGCGCTCTTAACCGCTAGGCCATCTCTCCAGCCCCAAGCTTCTGTTGTTTTAAGTGACAACTGTTTGCTGAAATTTTCTGTAACATCCCTAAGAAACTATGTCAGGAAGTCATTGGCTAATTAATAGTCGGTGAAGCCAGTGTGTAGACATAATCACTCACAGAAGCAACATGTAGGGGAGATGTAAATACCAGAAGCTCTGAGGTTTGTGGTTTAGGAGAAGAACAAGAGCTCAGGAAGGAGGCAATGGAGGAGGCAGGGGTACCCACAACATGCTTGGAGGGTTTAGTAAATGAAGTTACACAGAGTCTACCTCAGGGGCTGCACACCATGATCGCTAAACCTCTGTGCATCACAGACAACAGGAAGGTGATACAAAACCACTTTTGCCACCAATAAACTACCTTGTGTTCCCATGATGAGCCTCACGACAGGGAGGCCAAACAACTATACTTCTTTAAAGATTTGCTTTTAATAGTAAAATTTAAAAAATTATAGTGTCAAGTCAGATGTGGTGGCCCACATCTTTAACCCCAGCTCTAACGAGGCAGAAGCAAGCAAATCTCAAGTTTGAGGCTAGCTTGGTCTACATAGTGAGATCCGGGCCAGCTGACACTATAAGGAAACCCTGTCTCAAAAATCCAAAAATAAAACCAGAACAAAAAAGAAAAAAAGTGTCAAGTATCAAAGTTTAAACCCAAAGTTACTTGGGGTACAAACTTCTTGCCATTTCATTAGCCATATAAAATAGAAATTCTTTTCACTGTTGCAGTACTGAAACTTCCTGTAGGTAAAGAGTGGTTATCAGTCCGGTTCAAATTAGAATTGCCTCAAATTTTAAAAACATAAGTAAATACAGGCCTTGGGCTGACTTCTCCAGATTTCTGGCTTATTTTGTCCTGAGGAGAACTGAAATAACAGTATTTGTAAAACTTCCCTGGAGGATTCTAACATGTGGCAGAAGTTGAGACAGAAAAAAGCTGTGGCCCAAGCACTGTGCCTCATTGTCAGTTGCTCATCAGAAGATTAGCTTTCTAATCTGTTTACTGACACTGTGTGCTGACCTTCTTTCCCTTTTTATAGTAAAACCAGTCTGTATGTGTGCATGCCTGCACATTTTTATGTGTGCTTACTTATGTGATTATGTCTGCTTACAAGTGTATATTGTATGGGTTTATTCATGCATTGCTTTATTCAGCAAATATTTATTAAGCATCTATAGGATTCTGCTATTAGGCAAAGCATTAAAAATTAGATTTAAAACTTCACTCCATGAAACTCAGTCTGGGGTGGAAAAGAGATGAAAGTAGGTTGTGATAATACATACATGTGATGGTAAGTCTCTAATCAGGAATAAGCACAGGGAGTTATGGAAATGTAAAAGACCTAAATCTACTAAGAGGGTCAAGGAAGGATTAACAGGTAAAGCAGGGTAGATTATTATTTTTTTTAATTCAGAGGCAGGTAGTTGAGTGCAAAGAGAAGGACGTGTAGCAGAGAAAACTTCTTGGACAAAATAGAAGCAGTTCAAATGTAGCCTGTTTGGGAACTACCATCGCGTTGGGTGCACTGCTTGGTCTCAGTACAACTGGCCCCACTGTCACAGATCCAGATGGAAGGTGAGACTGCATACGCAGACAAATTTGCCATCCACCATCATAAGGAGCTTGTGTTTTCTTTTCTGTACAAGTGCTCCTTAAATTTTAATTCTGCCTTAGTCCACTCTGGCTGCCATAGAAAAAACTATAAACTGTTTAACAATGGACACTCAGGTTTCACAGTTTCAAAGGAACACGGAAGTCCATAACCCAGGTGCTGGTGCATTCTGCTCCATGTGAGGGCTGTGTTCCTGTACACAGGTGGCTGGCTATCTTCGGGTTGTGTCCCCCTGTGATGGAGAAAGACAAGGAACTCTCGTCGTCGTCTCCTCTTGTGAGATGCTAACACCACCCTGGCATTCCCGCTTCACCGCTGCATTGAAATTTCTCCAGAACCTTCCAGAGACTTCACTTCCACCTCCAGATCCCATTACACTTCAGCATATTCGTATTTTTGAGTCAGAGTCTCATTACGTAACCCAGGCTTCCCTCAATTTTCCCACCCCCTTGCCTCAGCCTCCCGAGTACCTTGGATAGCAGGCATGTGTCACCATACCTGGCCCAACAAACAAAGTTTGAGACATACAAACATTTATAATAAACAAATATGTAAATCAGTTAGGGATCTTGTTAAAAATATTCTCCAGCAGCATTTACAGCATGAGGCCCAAGGCTGCATCTGTAACAAGCTCCTAAGTGAGGCTGGAGCTGCTAGTGCAAGGACGATTCCTTGGGTACCAAAAATCACAGCCATGGGAGAGCAGTAGCAGCAGAAAATTCAGAATTATCCTTTTATTAATCTTCAAAAAGGGAGAAAATAAGTACATAGAAGCTCAAAAGCACATATAATGAAAGCATAATTTTTATTTTTATTATTATTTTTTAAATAATTTATTTATTTTTATTTTTTATCAAATCTAGACCCGTGTGTCCCCCCCATTTCCCCACCCCACCAGAGCTCATGCATTCTGCCAAACATGCTTTTCATCTTTTTCTCAGTGAAAGCATAATTTTAATAGTTTACTATATTCATTGATAGTTTTTGCTTAAGCACTTAAATGAATTATTTTTCCTACAGAACCATAGTCCCATTGTAACCAACAAATTGCCAGATGGAATGATTAGTAGACGTGTTCTAGAAAGGCAATCCTATTTACTGTGTGGAAAGTGATACTGCTTTCCTATTCTGTGAGAAGGAGATGATAGACACAGAGATGTACAGATCTTGTGGGTGTGGGGGGTCTGTGTGTAGGAACGTGTGTGAATGCAACTACTCCTCTGTTCATGTGTGCACAGATGGATTCACTTGTGTGTTTGTGTTTGTGTGGGCTTATGTATACAGAGAAGAGCTGGGAACGCCAGGGCTTTCCGGTTCTGGGCTCTCAGGAGGGAGCTGCTGTCTTTGTTCAGCTGGCTGCTCAGGGTGTCAGAGCTGTTGCTTCTCCACAGGCAGGAGCTCAGGACTGGAACCAAAGCAGCCCTTTGACCAATCTCAGTATCTTTATAATCAGTACCCTTAATCCAAAGGTAATATGACAAAAAATTTACAAATGCGTGGATCAGGTTAGGATCTAACAATGGGGGAAGCCTATGGAATGTAGCCAGGTACATGCTGAGTTAGGAGACTAGGTTAATAATGAGAGCGTCTGCAAGTGAGTGACATGGTGAGATAGACAAGCACCAGGTTTCAGAGAGGTCTTGCCTGCTAGCTCAACAATCCACGTTTTCTTGAGGTCATAGGCAGCAAAGCTGAGATGCTTGAGGTTGTGTGCAAAAAGAGTGGCGCTAAATCACAAGCAACTGAACTGCACTGATCTGCCGTGGTAATGACACGGAAACACCCAGCCTTCCCCAGGTACTCAGAGAAGCATCTCTTGTCCTCTTCGAGAATCATTAGAATTGACTCTAGTCATATGGAACCAATCCAGGACTTATTTATTGCTTTAATAATGTTAAAGTAAGACTGATTCTGAAAGGGTGAAAACTACAAGCCAGCTAGCAGCAGGTTGGAGGCAGAGTCCCAGATGGGGCCTTGGAGGAGCCGTCTTTTGACTGCTCACTCCTTTCAAGTTCAGTTCTACCCAGCACTTTATGTGGCCCACTCATTGGTAAAATATACCAAATGATTATGCACAGGCTTACAAACAAAATGGATATGGGTTTAAGTTTCATTTTGCCACTTCTAGGTGAGAGACTTTACAAACCATTCCGTGCCTTGAACCTCCTTTGCCCGATGGTGGACTCAATGGAAGTTTAATAAATACTTGTTTGTATACTGACACGTTTACAGATCTACAATAATTTACTGGACAATTCACGCATCCATTAGACATATTCATTGTGTAAATCCACATGGGAGGGAATCCAAGAGAAGGACTGATTTGAGAAGGACCTTCTATCCTTCCCCTATCTCAGCTACAATGACTCATCCTTTACCTAACCTTTTATACATTAGGAGCAGTTAGTATATTTTGTTTGAAAACTCATGTCACTTTGATGTTCCCAAGATCTGGGAAAGAAAGACAAGAGGCGGTTCCTGGAATACTTCCTTATTGCAGCTCTTTCATGTAGTCTATGGTCATGCTACAATTACAAAGATTTGTTCCTTCAGTGCTTGGGAAGGTCAGCTGGGTGGTTTCCATTAAGCTCTTTGTTTTGGGTGTTTTCACCAAGTCCCCACACCTTCACTCATAACAATCTACAGTGTCTCCCACACTGTACAAGAAGGCCATCCCATGAGGCTCTGGGAAGCTAGTATTCAGAGTTTAGCACTGTCCACTGTGAGGCAGAGAGGGAGGAGATGAGGACAAGGGAAAGGAAATGGGTACCTGACACCTCGAATGCTGTTGCTCCACCAGAGAGACTTCAGTTCTGTTTTATCCTTTTCCTTGGCCGAGTTGAAATGGTCCTCTGAAAGGGCCTAGCTTGACCCATCTTTGTGCATAGCTGACAGTGTATCCAAGTGCCTTGCTTCTCTCTTATCAGTGGTCATTTGTAGAAATCTATACTTCCTACTACCGCCTTTTCAGCACGTGTCTCTGGGAGATGGGAGAAGGGACACTTTAATATGTCCTTTTCATTTTAATTTATCCATAGGAATGATGCAGGAGAAGCTAGCATGGATGAGATTGGTTCCCAGAGTGACTATTGATTAGCTTATTTGAGCACAAAATACAGGTGTTATTTAAAGGGCTACACAAGAAATAATTGCATCCAGGGGGGATTGCATGTGCTTTCAATTTAGCCATGACCTGACACAGAGATTGGCCTGCTTTATCATTATAATAACAAGAAGCTTGGTTCTTCCTAAAACCAGATTTCAAATCTGGACATATGGTTATACATTTTAAAAAGTTTTGCCAGGGGGCTGGAGAGATGGCCTAGCAGTTAAGAGCGCCGACCACTCTTGCAGAGGACCCGGGTTCGATCCCCAGCACCCACATGGGGGCCGAGAGCCATCTGAAACTCCAATTCCAGGAGAACTCCAGTTCCAGGGGAATCCGAGACCCTCTTCTGACCTCCGCAGCATTGCACGCCACGGGTGCACAGACTTGCATGCAGACAGTACATTCATACACATACAGAAATAAAAAATTAAAAAAAAAAAGTTTTGCCGGGCATGGTGGCGCACGCCTTTAATCCTAGCACTTGGGAGGCAGAGGCACGTGGATCTCTGTAAGTTTGAGGCCAGCCTGTTCTACAGAGTGAGTTCCAGGACAGCCAGAGCTACAGGGAGACCCTGTCTCAAAAAGACCAAAAAATAATAATAATAAATAAAAAAAAAGTTTTGCTTTTAAAAGTTGAAAGAATCTTGGGATATTCCTTTTTTCATATAAAGTATGTACCTTTGAAATTATTCATGGGAGCTACACTTTATAGCTGTGACAAGATTACCTAGAGAATGAAAGGTTATTTTTCTATGAAGTTCCCCACTGTGCATCAGTATAAGGTTCAGCCTTGGCCCTTAAAACCCTTTAATTCCCAGCTGTAGTATAGAAAATGCTGGGTTGTTTTTTGTGTGTTCTTACTGTATAATTGTATTTGTTGTCATCAGGGCTCCTGAAATCAGAATAAGAATGTTCTGAGATGGGGCAGTTTTTGACCCAATGTATCAAGGCACTTAGAATACAGTGAGCAGGTCATTTTCTTTTTTTTTCTTTTTTTTTTTTCTTTTTTTTATGTGTATGAGTGTACTGTCTGCCTGTAGGTTGGTGCACCCTTGTCGAGCAATGCTGCAGAGGTCAGAAGAGGGTGTTAGATTCCCCCCCGGAAGTGGAGTTAAAGACAGTTCTTAGCAGCCATGTGGGTGCTGGGAATCGAACCCGGGTCCTCTGCAAGAGCAGTCGCTGCTCTTAACCACTGAGCCATCTCTCCAGCCCCGCAGGTCATTTTCAAATTGCTAGTTCTGGGCAAACTGACTGACCTGGAGGCCAGGAGACTTCAATTTTAGTTCTAAACCTCAGCTGTAACCTGGAGTACAACATTAACTCAATAGAAATAGATACATAATTCTTAAGACCAGGAATATGTATATCTAAAATTGAAAGTCAGAAATATGTTTAATGGAAACCATAAAAGCCTTATCTTTAATGTCAGAGACAATACAAGAATGTTCACTATTTCCATACTTATCTTTAAACAAGTACAAACCCATGCAATTAGGAGAAAAGAGATAGCAATTGTGGTTTAAGATTGAAATCAAGAAACGTTTCCATTATTTTTTGAGTGACAGATGGTTGTTATTTCACAAAACTCAAGATTATCTAGACAAAATTTATCTAAAACCCAAGACATTTTAACAAATTTGTAATGTTAACCATAAAATAAACTTTTCTTATGTAAAAATATAATCATCAGAAGATACAATGGAAGAAAAGGTCAAATCTACAAATCACACTCCCTAAAATAAAATAGCTTGAAATCAACTTAAACAAGCTTAACAATCAATATGAAGCTAAATTTAAAAAAATTAGCTGGGCGTGGTAACACACGCCTTTAATCCTAGCACTTGGGAGTCAGAGGCAGGCGGATCTTTGTGAGTTCAAGGCCAGCCTGGTCTACAGAGTGAGTTCCAGGACAGCTGGGGCTACAGGGAGACCCTATCTTGAAAAGACCAAAAAAATAATAATAATAATGAGAAACATGAGTGGGATTTAATGTTTTGCCATGTCCCGAAATGTTAAGTAAAGGCTTGATACTTTTTTTGTTTTAATTATTTTTTCTTCTTTATTTTTTTTCATTTTTTAACAATAAGTAATAGTTTATGAGTATAAGCATCCTTCATGTAAAACCAATTTACAAGCAGTTGTGCCCAAACCCACACAACCCAAGGGTCCCACCATCGAGCTGGGGGGCTTGTATGTACAATCAAGTTGATCAAATAAGTGTCCAGACTATATTGCTGTAGTTTCAGCATTCACCCCAATTGCAGCCCTTACATTCTACCATGCCCCCTCTTCCACAGATTGTTCCCTAGGCTTAGAAAAGGGGCACAGGTGGATGAGAAGCAAAACAGTCTACTTTCTCTGGAGCTGTGGTTTTAGACTCTGGTCAATTCTGGCTGTTTCCTTTCATGGGCTGACAGTTTGTCGAGGAATAACCTTTCGATCCTACTAATGAAGCACAAGCAATTAGATATATAGGTATTTAAACAGTACTAATTGTTATGGTAGTTTACTTTGGTATAGACACAGATGTTTGGATGGTATGTTAATCCATGAATTATGTTTTTTCTGTAAAATATGACAGGGTGTTACTGTGGCTTATATCATCTCCTAACCACTAGAGGATGTAAGCTTGTGGCATCAGCCATAGGTTACTCCTCCAAGGAGAGAGCTAATAGCCAATTAGATTTGGGATATACAGGCATACAGCTGCCACTGCTGCACAGTATTTCCAGGCAGGTGAGGTGTAGCTGGTGCTGACGGAGGAGTCTTGCTTGACTCAAGGAGACCTATATTTGATTTATTGGTTTAGAGGCCTTTGGTAACACTCTCTGGTATTCCAGAGACCAAATGTACACTTGCAAGTACAGTCTCAATACATCTTTCCCATGCTTACATCAGGTCTTTGACAGCAGGGCCTTATCGCCTCTCTTCTTGCAGGTATCCCAGTTTACAGGCAAGAAGCCTTTACCTTTTCGGGGGGCTTGGATCCCCTGGCCAACATCTCCTTGGTAGAATAATCCATTGCTGATATCAGAGCTCTCCTGTATTAATATATTCTGCTTAAATGCACAGCTTAAGGACACTTTACTATTATCTTTGGTTCTGAGTAGAGAATAATCCTTTTCACAGTTCCTATGTCTATTAGTCATTTAAGGAAGGCAGTTTTACTGGTTTTATAAGAGATTATCTCTATAACATTTGGCTCCAATTTACAGTTAGAAAACTACCTTATCATCATCATATTCCTCCTTGTTCTATGAAGGGGAGTTAAGAAAAGCTCTCGTATTAAAACTCTGCTGCACCTAAAAGGTAAGTTTCGTTAGGACTCATTATAAACAGTTGTTACAAGTAGGATCCACAGAGGGGTTTGATGCCTGTAGCAGTCTGAGGCTTTTCTTCCTTTCAATGTTCAGATGGGCCAACCTTTCTGCTGGCACTTCCTGGTACATCCTACACAATGCAAAGCTGTATCTTTTCTTTCTCAGCTGTTAAGTTGGTGACATTTTGACCTGTGGGAACATACAAATCTTTTCCTGTAGTTAGTTTTAAGATTTAAATTGCAAAGTTTTTGTCAAAAAGGTTTCATATATATCTGTATTCCCCCCTTTTATTATAGGTTTTTATTTTTTTGACCCATGAGTCTCAAAAAGGCAGTTGTACTACACATACCTATAGGCTGGAATCAAGGCGCAGATTTCATCAAATTCACCCAAGCTGTTTAGTGTGACTGTATGTCGTTAACTTGGGAAGCAAACTTAATTCCTTAAGTTAAATCATCCTACAGGTAAAAGAGAATGCTACAAGATGATACTGTACAACAGAAAAATTATAGTGAACATTTGTATGTGCCAATCCCGAAGTTATTGTTATACAGATTTTAAGTAAAACAAATGTGGACAACAACAATTTATATTTCCAATTAACTCAGATGCATTACTGTTTTTATCAAAACCTTTAAACCAATGTTGTTTAATATAACATATTTACGTTTACTAAGTCCTAAAACACCATGTAACCTGTAGACAGAGTCTGGGCAAAATTGGAAACTTGTTGAACTCACGTCAATTAAATATACATTAATTGAATATAGACCTGTGTCCCTCTCCCACCCCTCCCACCCCTCCCGATTCACCATTTCAGTCAGTTTTGTGATGCAGTCTTTCTGTTGTTGTTCTTTTAATATGCATCCCTCTCCACAAGAAATATTTACAACTGGGTTATTGGGGCTAGCATCCACAGATGAGGGATACCATTCATCGTTTGTTTTTCTGGGACTGTGTTACTTCACTTAATATAATATCTTCTAGCTCCATCCATTTACCTGCAAAGTTCATGATGTTGTCTTTCTTTACTGCTGCATAGAACTCCATTGTGTACATGTACCACATTTTCTCTATCCACTCGTCAGTTGAGGGGCATTTGGGTTGGTTCCAGCTTTTTGCTATTGTGAACAGAGCTGCAATAAATATAGCTGTGCATGTATTTCTGCAGTAAGATGAGTCTTGTGGGTATATACCCAGGAGTGGTATGACTGGGTCAAATGGCAGGCTCATTTTGAGTCTTCTAAGGGTTCTCCACACTGTTTTCCATAGTGGCTGCACAAGTTTACATTCCCACCAGCAATGGATGAGTGTTCCCCTTTCCCCACACCCTCTCCAGCACTTGGCATCATTTGTTTTCTTGATCCTAGCCAGTCTTACTGGAGTAAGATGGTATCTTAAGGTGGTTTTAATTTGCATTTCCTTAATTATTAGTGATGTTGAACACTTCTTAAGGTGTTTCTCAGCCATCTCTAATTCCTCCTCTGTGAAGTCTCTGTTCAGATCTTTGCTCCATCTTCTGAGTGATTCATTTGTTTTCTTTCTTCTTTGTTTTTTGAGTAGCTTGTATACTCTGGAAATTAATGCTTTGTCAGATGTATCTGCTGTGAAGGTTTCCTCCCACTCTGTGGGTTTTCTCTTCACTTCCTTTATTGTTTCTTTTGATGTACAGAAGCTTTTGAGTTTAATGAGGTCCCATTTGTCAATTGTCGATCTTATTTCTTGTGCAGCTGCTGTCTGATTTAGGAAGTCTTTTCCTACACCTATGTCTTGTAGTCTGCTGCCAAGTTTCTCTTCTATCACCTCCAGAGTTTGGGGTTTCACGTTGAGGTCTTTGGTCCATCTGGAGTTGACCTTTGTACAAGGTGAGAGGTAGGGGTTTAATTTCATTCTTCTACAAGTGGTGATCCAGTTTTGCCAACACCACTTGCTGAAGATGCTGTCTTTCCTCCATTGTGTCTTCTTGGCCCCCTTGTCAAATATGAGGTGGCTGAAATTGTATGAGCTCAGGTTTGGATCTTCAGTTTTATTCCATTGGTCAACTGGTCTGTTTTTGTGCCAGTACCAAGCTGTTTTTATGACTATAGCCCTGTAGTATAGGCTTGATATTTTTAAAATGTACAAAATGACCCCAAATTAATATATAGTTCTCATGTTTCAAATAAAGACACAAAGAGTGATGATACAGTAATTGAAATACATGCTAAAATTTTCTGAAGAATATATGCCTATCATTAAATGTAACCTTAGAAAATGCTAGAGCCAGGCATGATAGTGCATGCCTTTAATCTTAGCACTTGGAATACAGAGACAGGCAGATCTCTCTGTGAGATCAGGTCTGTGTAGTGAGTTCCAGTACAGGGAGGACCTGTCTCAGAAAGAGAGAGAGAGAGAGAGAGAGAGAGAGAGAGAGAGAGAGAGAGAGAATGCTGATAAAGTATAGCAATGAAGGGATGAAGAGTCTTAAAACCCAACACACAATAAATCAAAATTGGTTTGGTTTGGTTCTATGTTACATCAAAGTTAATTTAAGAGAAACTAATTTAAGGTAGGTGGATAATTTCTTAAGGGACATAATGTTTTATTTTCCCTATTTAATTCCTTGTATCAATCAGTTAACAAACTAATAAGGTCCCATAAGAAGTTGTACATAAAATATACATATATTTATATAAGTTCATATATATGTACACTTATGTAATAATTAAAATCTTAGAATTACAAAACTACTTATAAGTCAGTATAAAAATGGAAGCAAGATAAATATTAATACTTTATTAATGTTCATAAATTTATAATTTCTCTATTGTCAAACAAAATGCATCAAAAGGAAGATCTGAATAAATGTGCACACATCACAAAGCAGAATTTCCTTAATATACAAGAAGTTCAGAACAATTAGTTATAAAGCAAATAAAAAATGGAGAAATGGACCAATGATTAAATATTTATAGGAAGATAATATCAATGATTGACAAAGACATAAATAAGTATATTAAATTAAACTCAAAGTTGTGAAAATCAAAACATCATTTCATTAATTTGATAAAATTAAATTGGCAAATATGTAAACACTTTAGATTTTCTGAGAATGAATTTTGTAACACAGTTTAACCACATATAGCATTAAAAATTCTATGATTTTCAATGAAATTTTAAAAAGGGGGGCTGGAGAGATGGCTCAGTGGTTAAGAGCACTGACTGCTCTTGCAGAGGACCTGGGTTCTATTCCCAGCACCCACATGGCAGCTAAGAAACATCTTTAACTCCAGCCATCTTTAATTCCAGGGGAATCTGACACTCTCTTCTGACCTCCACAGCATTGCAGGACATGGGTACACATACTTACATGCAGACAGTACACTCATACATATAAAATAATAAATAAAAATTTTAAAATCCTACAATTTTCTTTGGTTCATATTTCACTAGAATTTATCATAAATACTTCAAATCATGACATTAATATTTGATTAAATTGCATCAGATGTATATTAGCAGGAAAGGCAGGGGCTGTGAAGACAACATGCGTAAATTCTTTGTTGCACAAACATAAGGAAGGAACCTGGGTCAGATCCCCCAGAACAAACACATAAAAAGCTGGGCTTTGTGCTGCACACCTGTGATGTTCCCACTGAGGACTTAGAGACAGGTTGATCTCTGGAGCTCACTGGGCAGAAAGCCTCACCAAATTGGAGCCTTCTAGGCCAGGGAGAGAGACTCCATCTCAAACAAGCACAGTGAGTGGTATCCTGAGGAACCACAGCCAAAGTTGACCTCTGGCTATCATACCATCATACCCATGAGTACACACAGGCACTTGCTCACTAACAAATATGTACATGCACACACACACACACACACACACACACACACACACACACACACTCCAAAAAAAAAAAAAAAAAAAAAGAGTAACAGGGCAAGCGGTGGTAAAAAGTGAGGCCAAAACTGGCTAAAGATCATCACAATGTAGCAGGTAGAGAGCAGGCTGAAAGCTACCAGCTTGCTGTATGACTGGATGTTTCTAAGGAGAGTGCAAGCATGCCTGTGTGTATGAATGGACCTGCAAACATTTGAACACTGTACAAAATTTGTTACCTGGAATCACATTTCACTGAGGTAGGGGTGCTTAGTCTGATTCATTCTTTCCATTCTGAACCATCCTATTTCCATATTGAATTTTATTTTTTTTTTTTAATTTTATTTATTTTTGTATGTGTATGAATGTACTGTCTGCATGTAGACTTGTGCACCCGTGTCCTGCAATGCAGCGGAGGTCAAAAGAGGGTGTTGGATTCCCCTGGAACTGGAGTTAAGATGGTTCTCAGCCGCAGTGTGGGTGCTGGAGATCGAATCCGGGTCCTCTGCAAGAGTGGTCGGTGCTCTTAACCGCTAGGCCATCTCTCCAGCCCTGAATGATTTCCTTTTAAAGGGCAATAGAATCCAGACCCATTCTCATTTTTCCTCCTTTCATTTTTTTCACATAAAATGTTTTATATAATTATTTTTTATATTAGAATATGATACTGCTTGTCCAAAACAACATAGAAATATAAATACAAAGAAAAAAAGACAGAGAAAAGAAAATCCATCTCATCAGTCATATTTTTAGTGAGAGCACATCTTCTCATACTTTAATGTATATATCTATCTTATTTATCAACCATGCTGTATCATGTATGTTATTTAGTGAGGCTTTTTGTATTTGATTTATCATAAGCATAAAGCATACAGTTATTGCAAGCAAGGACTCAAATCAACATTTTTAGTGCCTAAACAGAATCATACCATAATGACTCCTCCATCCAGTAATGGGCTTTTTGAAGTTTTTGATAATTTTTACTTGTGTGAAGAATAGTCTGTGTTGTCCTTTCCAGTATATTTTGATAATAAGCATATATATATATATATATATATATATAT